>CM017328.1:2460468-2727611 GCA_006937295.1 Carpinus fangiana | reverse complement strand
AAAAAAAAAAAAAAAAAAAATTGAAATAAGGAAAACTTGTATTTACGTGACCTTAAGATAAAACTTGAATTTTATTTTCTTAGTATTATATTTTGAAAATCCATATGTAGCCAAATAGGAAGAAGAAACGTGGAGGATAGACTTAAATCCAGACTTTGACATAAATCTGCCTAGGTTTGTCAACCCCCAGTTTCACCTTCAACCCACGGTTATCACCGTTCTGTTGGCTGCTCAGACAAGACAGTCGTCTTTCTCTTCCGCCTCTTGAAAGGGTCAGTTTTGTTGCGAGAAAAGCAAATCCAGGTAAGAATTTCGTCTTCTCTTGCGTTTCAATCCAATATCACAAGTGGGTCTTTGTGAGATTTTCCTTTGCTTTACAAACTTTATTCTGTTGCTTTGAAAAGTGTTAAAGTCACACTCTATGATCTACTGATCTCCATACCCTTTCCTTTATTATTTTATTCATTATCATTTACGGACTATGAATGATTACGGTTTTATTGTGAAATGTACGGTTGATGATTTTTATGAATGGGAATGATTTGAATGAATATGATCACGCTTAACAAGAACCCCAACATGTCGTTTCTAGTTGATATACGGCAAAATGTTAGCTGTCATGATCCAAAGTTTGTTCTTTTCTCTTATAAATGCTCTTAAGAACGTTTATTGTTCATCGTTGTTCTGCTATATAATAGTATTACTTTTCTAGATTGTATCACGATGGAGACTATTTGTAATGCTGCAAACTGCAAACTTTTCAAGTAGACTTGACGAAATTTTGTATATTTATCCTGACAATTAGCTGTTAATCAAAGGGTTTTTTTTTTAAAATTAAAATTAAAATTTGTAGTAACCTTTAGAGTTGAAGCTTTGTAGAATCTTCCTGGCAGGCTCATATCTTTGCATTTGAAAGGCTGTCGATGGCAGAGAAGCAAAGGGGTTTTAATTTGTTGACTTCCTTGTATTGGTGTACGCAAAATTTCTAGAGGATAAAATAGAATACAAGAAAATTATTTTATTTACATGGATTTTGGCTATTGTTGAAAAGATTGCTTACATCATCCTGTTGGGGTCTATATAAAAGTGACTAAGGTCTAGTTTGTTTGAATTGTCATTCCTATCTACCTCACACTCATTTTCTTGCCCTCTTCCCTCTTCCCTTTTGAATTGTAAGTCTCTCTGTCTCTCTTCTCTTTGAATTAAAATGAACTTTCTTGCTTGTGTTCTTGTTGTGAAACTGTGGATTCTAAAGCCTTGAACAATCTCTTATGAGGATGGAATGTGCTTGATGTGTGTGTATTCATGACATGCTTTTCTTTAATCTCCTTTTCTGTAAATATTCTTTGCCCTAATGCTTTTATTCAATTTATTCATGAAGCAAATTTTGGATAATCTTCAAACAATGAAATTCATCAAAGAAAATGGTTAGCAATCAATATATGGTAAATTGTATTGACTGAGTGGATTATGAGATTTTTATGAACAGCAAAATATTTGTTGTTTGGCGCTTTTGGTTTCTATTTTTCCAAATATAGGCCTGCTGCTCATTTTGGAGACTTTTATGGGTATAGCTTTTCTGTAGGTTTCTATTTACTATGTACGCTGGTCTGTCGTAGAAAAATTAGTATCTGGAAAATATCATTTCTCTCTTCTGCTGTTTAATCTTTTAGAGATACTAACATCCTGAAGAGAAGATGGGCAATCTGTTCTGTTGTGTACAAGTTGACCAATCCAAGGTGGCTATCAAGGAGAGATTTGGCAAGTTTGACGAAGTGCTTGAGCCAGGATGCCATTGTTTGCCTTGGTTCCTTGGAAGTCAGATTGCTGGCCATCTCACTCTTCGGTTGCAGCAATTGGATGTGCGATGTGAGACAAAGACAAAGGTTTGTAAATGTCCATAACCATGGAGATGATTAAACCTTTGTGGATGTGTGATGCTTATTTGTTGGTCAGTAATTTAGGGTAAATAATTTTATTATTTCCTTGTAGCATAGTATTTACCTTTTGAAAATCTCCTCCTCTGTATTGCCTAGGTGCATCCATATTGAGGTAAATCTTGATACCATCTGTTCTTAGCTTGTAATGTCACGCCCCAAACTCAAAACGAGCATGATAACTTTTGATTTACATTAATTCCCCCAATATTTGTAGAAAAATTCTCATAGAATATAACCAGGGAAACTAAATTTTACAGCTCATGTAAGTTATTAGCCTTAGAAAAGAAAACAGAAAAAGGCAAAAGAGAAAGTGTCCATATGCGCATGCTCAAAGCATAAATTAAAGTTTTTTGAACCATTAAATTATGCTGTTTATTGCAGATTGATTTGTTTTCTTAGTACTACTGGAGTACCTTTTGTATATTAAATCTTTTATTTTTGGAGTTCAGAGCAATCAATGGAGAAAATACCTCTTTATGTGAAAATGATCATTTAAAAGGAATTAGTTTGGTAAGGTTGTTGTTGCTTAGTTATTACATGTGCCTGGGAAGTAGCATCTGGGGTAATTGGTCTTCGTAATAATTTGTTCTACAGGACAATGTATTTGTCAATGTGGTTGCATCTATTCAATACCGTGCCCTGGCAGACAAGGCAAGTGATGCCTTTTACAAACTCAGCAACACAAGAAGTCAAATCCAAGCCTATGTGTTTGATGGTATGAACCAAATATCCTACTGTATATTATATGACATGATATAACATCTCATGTATATAAATGTATATCCTGTACTTTTTCTGTAATTAAGTACTTTTTTGTTAAGTATATTTTCCATTTTTTCTATAGTTTAATTTTATTTATCACTAGTATTATCAGCTAAATGGAGTTGCCTTTTCCATTAAATTAGTAATCAGAGCTAGCGTCCCTAAGCTCAACTTGGATGATACTTTTGAGCAGAAAAATGAAATTGCCAAAGCTGTAGAAGATGAACTTGAAAAGGTAGACTGCCTATCGATTAATTATAATGTAATATATCATGGAGCTTATATTGAACTTGTGAAACGGTTGTTTCTTTGTTCGTGATTGCTTACAGGCTATGTCTGCTTATGGGTATGAAATCGTTCAAACACTCATTGTTGATATAGAACCCGATGAGCATGTGAAGCGAGCAATGAATGAAATCAATGCTGGTATGTTTCATCACCATTTAATTAAGCATTAATTTGCTTCTAATTTCCTCCATTCCTTTGGATAATGTCCACTATATGGTCAAGTCGGTGCATGTTTTTTTAATGAGGGGAGATAGTATTTTAATTTTCCTTTTTTTTTACATAAGCGGATAAGCCTATATAATTCTAAAAAACATTATATTATCAGCTGCAAGAATGAGGGTGGCAGCTAATGAGAAGGCAGAGGCTGAGAAAATCTTGCAAATTAAGCGAGCTGAGGGTGAGGCTGAGTCTAAGTATTTGTCTGGTCTGGGTATTGCTCGCCAACGTCAAGCAATTGTGGATGGCTTGAGAGACAGTGTGCTAGGCTTCTCTGTTAATGTGCCCGGGACCACGGCAAAGGATGTCATGGACATGGTACTTGTTACCCAGTATTTTGATACCATGAAGGAAATTGGTGCTTCCTCGAAATCCTCTGCTGTGTTCATCCCACATGGACCTGGTGCTGTTCGTGACGTAGCGACTCAAATTCGTGATGGACTTCTTCAGGCTTCTGTTCCCCATGAGTCTTGATTTTCCATCGTTAAGCCTTTTTAAGTGTGTTAAAGTGAACTCGATGCATGTTGATGTTTATATGCAAGTTTTATGGTGTGTTATAATTTCGATGTTAATGTTAAATTCATCTGTGAATTATGATTATCACTATAGATAGGAGGCTTGAAGATGTTCCTAGTCTATAGGTTACACTGTTCTTCAAACTTCTTAAGAGTGTTCTTCATGCTGAAGCTTGACTCTTGTGCAGTGTCTTTTTTTAACTGAAGGATGAGAAAGAAGAGGAAATGTGCTTACTATTCTTTAAAAAGAGCTAAAAGAATACTCTTATTGCCGAGTTAAGACATTATTCATTTATATAATTGTATTACCTTGAATTCTCATAGGAGCACTCACAAATCTTTTATTCAGAGTATCTCATCATTTGCCTTATTTAAAAGCTGGATACAGATAATCTTTTGTATACATATGTCTTCACTTTCTCGAATGTTTGCCCTGTGGAAGTGATCCAGAAGTGTACCCGATTTCTCCTCCATTCTTTTTCTTATGTGTGTGTCTATATATATGTATATCCAGTTTTTCTTAGGATAGACCTCTGACTCACAACTGAAGTATTTCCCTCAATATTATCTAAATGCTGGACAGACATGAGCAGAAGGAAGACGACCATAGAATTCAATGACACCCAAAAATTATTTAACCAAAAACCACAACTTCCTTAAGTTGCTAATTCCTGTTGTGTGTGTATATATATATATAGAAGCTCTACAGGCTTCTTCTAAAGCCTGAAAGCCATAGACATGCCAATCTTTGGAAAGCCTTGTATGTCAAATAAATCCACATCTCCAGCAACAGTTATAGCAATCTTTTCCCACAACTCTTGCCGAATAAGGCCGCCTATCCTTCCGTGCGTGTCTATTCGAGCCTTCACCATTGTAAACGGAAACAATGCTTGCTGGCCACCAATAGTGATCGCAGTATCATTGGCTGAAAAAGTATGCTTCAGCTCCGCTGCAATGGCGGTTTCCGTCGAGGGGTCCGTCACACAACAACAAGAAGCTTTCCAAGTGTCAAGCTTGTCATTCCTGCAATATTGTTTGGGGGAGTTTAGACTTTAGAGCATCAGCCATTTGAGTTCGGGTTCACAGTCAATAGAGATTACATTAGAATCACCAAGATATTGCCTATTGCCCAAAAGTTAGGAAACGAAGATGCAAATATCACTCTAGACTCAGGGTTTGAATTCAAGCTTAAGCTATTCATTTAATTAATTTCTAACACAATTATTTACTCTTCTATAAATTTCTATCTCCAACTTTTCATGGGAATGCTCACAAGTGGAAGGAAGCAATAAGGAAGTCACTGTTGAAGCTCAAACCAGCATTGAAGTTGTTGAATGTTCCTGTTGATATGTCAAAGGCAAGATCAGTCCCAATGGAGAGAAATTCGCTTCCCAACAACCCTGAGACGTTGATGAGAGGGCTATATTGGCCTGCAAGAGGATCTGCTTTCAATCCAAAGCCACCTGATATCCCACCATAGTCGGTCAAGTATTGCAGTTCCACCTGATACCACAATCACGGTTGTCTAAGAATGGATGTCCTGTAATTTATCATAAGCCACTGGCTACAGGGATAAAGAAATCAAAAGAAAAATAAATAAATATTGATGCAAGGCCAAGGGGGTTCTTCAGACTTCAGCTGGTAATTAAGGAAGTAACAGAAAATTCTTACCTTTGCAGAATCAGGAACGGAAAAGTTAAAAAGGGTTCTTAGTCCAGGTAGACAGTCCCTAACTGTAAGAGTCATGGAAAACAAAAGAAAACACTAAGCTATCAGATTCAAATGAGAGAAGAAGTAATGTTTATGGGGTTTCCAACAAATTCTAAAATAATTTATTTTAGTTTTTTTTTTTTTCTAAGCAAGATAAATTTCATTGAAACAAGAAACAAATAGAGTACACAAAGAAGGGGTGGGGAGTCCAACCATCATCCAATACAGTCAAACATGCATGAGAAGAAAAGAAAATCTAGCCAAATCATAGAGAGATTAAAAGGCAATTACTTTGGCAAGACAGATCAAGACTGCAGTCAAATCCTTGCAAGTGATTTGCTGGTTGATGAGCATAGCCCTTGTATAGAAGATCTAGCATAGAAGTAAAGAGTCCATGTAAGTATATTTGAAAGAGAACCCAGAAATCTGATAAGAAATAACTCTACAGATAAATGAGAAACCGCAATATTAGAATGACCTCTGGCCTTTCTGCCAATATCAAAGTATAAACCCGACATGCTTATTTGATTTTAAAACCAATGGAGATCGAAACTTTTGTTTTTACCATTTTAATGCATTGGTTGGCATGAAAATTTATTGAAACTGGAAAGAGTCAGCCAACGAGGAAGTTTCCTTTTGTACTGACAAACAGAAGAATTATTTTGTGAAATTTCCAAGAACCCGTTCCAAAGTAATTTAGTGGAGTGATTTATAGTGACCCATTAGAGTCATAGTATGATCTCTGTTCTTGGTTCCAGCTTTTTACCCACTTTTTAATCTCTTTAATACAGTAAAAGTAGTTTTTAAAAAGCTCTTTCAGACAAAAGCTCTGTTTCTCAACAAAAACAGCAACACGAGGTCTTACTTGGGCCAAAGCCTGAAGCACTAGAATAGGCTGTTCTTGATTTGGTTCCTCTCCATATTGTCAGTCCAATAAATACATGCAGGCTAATTTTTACAAGAGCACCGCTAGAGGTATTATAACTTTTATTATACAAGTTTTTCACAAAACTGATGTGGCAATTTACGTGATACTTACCATGTCAGTCACTAAAATATGAACGGGTTTGTAGTACTCCAAACTCTTTTTTTTTTTTTTTAAAAAAAAAAAAAAAATCAAATCAACACACAAAGTCTTTAAACTTCATCATCCAGAGGGGGTCTCACTCTGTTGATAAAGTTGCACAAAGAATCACTGATAATGTTCAATGGTTTGAACCTTTTAGTTTCATCCAACTCATCTGATCGGACTTATTTGGCCTGCATTTGTTTGATTCCTCTAGTGATCTAAGTTAAATGGGGATCCCATACTTTGGAACTTAGCATTAATGGCACAAAACATAAGATAAGATGGATGAAAGGCATGTGATGGGTCTATTTGAGGATTCCCCTGCCCTTTCAACTCTGGCAATCTGCTGGAAGCTCCTTCATTGATTGTGAGGCCCAGTAGAGACTACTCAATATGTGTAGTCTTCTTCGCGTTTACTCTGTTCACCTTTTATGGAAGTTCACAGATACAACACTCAGAGGCTCTCCGATGGAAGTTACCACCAGATGCCATGAAAGTTCTCAATCCAGCACGGTTTTCTGTCATCATCTCTCCCAGCTGTAGAAACATCATATTGTATCAATTTGCTAACACATTCGCTTAAGGTCCATTAACCTTATGTGAACTAAAAGCAATAGGCTAAAAAGTCTAAAAAAAAAAAAAAATAGTTCCCTGTTGTAGCATTCAAAGGACAGAGTGAAATATCTACATCAATTTCATGGTCCAATCCAAATTATGTTTGTATATGGTGCCATATTTAAATATGCGAAATCTAACCTGGACCACAAATCCTTCGAATCCTTCCCATTTAAAATTTCACTCAAAATGAAAAGTATCATATTCTGCGAAGAGTGTGAAGAGCATTATTGATAAAGTAATGCTACATGTCACCCCCTCGTGTCCCTCCAAAATTTATGTGAACTTTAAAATTGAAAATGCTACGGTTTTTCTTGATGTTCTCCTGATCCTACGTGGATATTGTCTTTTAAAGAAGCAGAAAAAAAAACTCACCCCACCAATCCATCATATTTATTTTTTAAAAAATATTCACGTAGGATCAGGAGAATACTAAGAAGAACCGTATCATTTCTCTTTAAAATTATCATTGGATTTGTGATAGATCACTATTGAATTTATCAGTTGTAGAGAGACATAAATAGGACATGGTTGTGACATTTAGAATTTCTCTTACCGATAAGGACCAAGATTCATAGATTGGTAGGCTACATTCCAAAAATATAATTTTTTTTAGAAATCATTGCAAATTGCATGATAATTTAGGGGATAAGTGTAGATTTTTTTATTTTTTTTATTTTTTTTTCAGGTGCCTTACAACATGTAACAAAGAGGGTCAATTTGATCAAACTCTGAAGCATTGCACGCTTTGACATAATAAAAAGAAACCAGATCCATGCCATGTAGATGGGTTTCCATAATTGGCCGTACACATTGTGGAACTCAACATTTTTGGAGGAAACATTGGAAACCATTAAAAAAATGAGTTCCCTCGGCTTATCTATCCAACTGGATGAATGGATAAATCACTATATATATCACGCTCTGTCAAAACCAAATTTTCATCATCTTAATCATCTCTTCAAAAAAAATGTGACATTAGTAGGATACCATTTAACCTGTGATTGGTCCACGTGTATGTGGTTTTCTGGCATTGATTTGCGCCTCTGTGAGGCAGCAAAACCTCTTAGGCCTCTGAGCATCTATATAAGAGCTGACCAATCTGATAGCCCAGAACATACAACTTTGCCAAAGTACTTCTGCAATATGGTTTGGGATTCAGATTTTTGGCAATTTATTGTTTAGATTGTTAGCAATTCGGACAATATATATGAGAGTTTCTATGAGGTCCACTTTTTCAAACAAAAAGATAAAACTGTTTGAACATGTGGGCTTCATAGGCTCACTCACATTACTAACAATTCGAACAGCAAAATTGCTAAAAATCTGTATGCTAAAAAGCACGGTTCTCCTCTTAGCAGGCACGGTCGTGTGCGAAGGATTTAAAGATGATTATAATGTCAGGAATAAAGCTTGGTCCGTGACCATTGCAATTTCATTTGCATTGCTCCCGGACCAGGCTTCATTCCTTACATAAGTTGTCGTATCATCGTCCAGTTATCTGTTGGGCCAATATTCACAACAGGTTACACGACTTATTTTCTCTTCCCATTTGTTATTTGAGTTCTTTATTAGCCTAACATCTTTATGAACTGATCATTTCTTGTGCATTGATATGGAAATATACTGCAGAAAAAATATACATAGACTATAGTCTTATCATCGTATCGAAGCTTGTGCACTTCACATAACAGATATATAGAGCAGCCTCAAGTGGTGCTGGCAGGGGAGGCTCCTCCACTTGCATTTGGGGCAGCTTGTTCGACTTGTTGAAGGTGTTTCAAAATTTCTTCTTTCTTTGCCACAAGTGCCTGCATTTTGGAGTCGATCTTTTCCAGCTTTGTCCTAAGTTTTGCAGGGTCCATTTTATCTTCAGGGTTCTTTTTCTTCTTCTCCTTTCCACCTTCTTTCTCCTCCTTCTTACCTTTACCATCCTTGTCTTTCTTTTTTGTGTCCTTTGTTTTCTCCTCTCCCTTCTTTTCTTTTCCAACATCTATATCCTCATGTTTCTCTTGCTTTTCTTTCTTGTCCTCATGTTTTTCCGATCCTGCTGTCTCTCCCATATTGAGTAAATTTCCTCTGAGAATATAAAACTGGTCATGAAACTTAGAAGAAAACAGAATGAAGTGAACATACTGAAATGAGAGGTAATCAGCTTCTTTCCCATAACAATGTTAGCATTCTCATTGAAATATTATTTGCCTAATTGATCAGATGATAGTGTAAATTAATGCAGCAGGCTATTTACTCATGCCAATGTCAAGCACAATATATGCCTTCCAATTCTAGGCCCATCTCTTTTTCTTCAAAGTTCCTTCCATGTATATATGCTACAATCATCGATTTTGAACATTTAAACTATTGCCTGCTATCAACAGTTGCAGCTAGCTTCATTGACCATCAAGAAGAAGATTCAAGAAATGTGTAATTATTCATTAAAAGAGAGAAAAGAAAGGCAAAAGAAGAAGAGAAGGAAAAGAATGGCATACCTGGAATCTCAATGTATCACTTGGGCTATTGCAATAAGAAGTAGAATTTCAATACTCACTATTTATTCTGACCCCCCCATTATGTATTCTAATTGCAGTAATATGTCAAAATAGTACCCTTGACATTTGTATGGCCAGGGATGCAGAAGCTTCAGCTTTAGACGCTGAGCCACAAACTAATTTCTTGGTATACATAATTCTCTCTCTCTATATATAGTTCTTTACTACTGACTCTTCCAATTATTTATCCCAAGAGATTTAACTAGATTTCATCCAAGTGACAAATGTAACATGTTAGATCAGTTGATCGTGCGCCAAATGGTTAATCCGAGATACCTAAAAAGAAGGATAAAAGTAAGCACAAAAGCTTATCAAAGCGGGTTGGTACGTAGGTGATCATAGCTCCGATGCTTAAGTCATTATTTTTTTAAGGAGGATAGTATTGAGACGTAGAGAGAGTAGAGTCGTGTGTAACTAGACGCTCACCCCCTTTTATAGTCGTTTCAGCCAAGTGGCACGCACTGATTGGATTTGAGTCCATTAGTTGACGAGTTGGGTATTTGAGTTGCTAGGCTCAATAGGGGGCTGCTAGGCCCAACATAACATTTCTAATTTTTCATAACTCATTATTCATGCCATTTACATTTTCTATTTGTATATGGTTTTAACACTATTCATGTAAAATATATACAATGCATTATTAAAGTCAAAATAGTGTGAAAATAATATCCCAAAGGCTGCCAACGATGCAGCAGCATGCTTTTGAAATACGTCGCACAAAAGGTTTGTACCTCAAACAGTGTTTGGCCCAAAAACAACTTTATTCTTACAGACTTTTCCGTCCATGGAATAATGAAGCAGGGTTAAAAGATTTAAATCTATAAGATTAATTTTGGCAGTAAGCAGTGATTAAGGGAAAAGAATCAAACAACATACATGAACAGTTGAAGAAAAGATCGCCGCTCGATTGCATATATCAAAAAGCAATTCGATGGTTATACTTTCCGCGACACCATTACAGGCTTACAGCAAAAACTGTCACTGCCTTCAAATCTGCCACTCATTTTTTTCTTCCTCCTAAACTGTCTTTTGCCCCCACCCGCACCCACCCCCACACGGTCACACCTTTCTCTTATTTCAAGCTCTCAATAGTTAGTCAATCAATTCAAACATTAATAATAATAAAAGAACTTGCCACTTTCCTTTTCAACACCACGGACGAGGACAGTTGTTTGATTGCCTTCACCTATATATTCCCCCACCAACCCACATTCCGGTCCCTAAAAAAATTGCTAATAAAAATTTTTCTCTACTAATCTCTACATTAATCGGTCTGACAAGCTTGGAAGCCTTCTGAAGAAATTTAAACTGACGGGTGGCATGGGATCCCTGAACATGGGGTGGCGAAGATAGTAAAACCCTAAGGCCACCGCTACCATTTTGGGTGGCACCGCATAGAGTATCACTGTGATCCCTAGACACACCCCTATGAACAATTTTGTGGCCCTTGGGTCCCTCCAGCTCACCAACGCTTGGACCCTTTCACCTTGGGTTGCAAAATCACCCAAAACTGTTTGGACCCGTGCGGCCAACATCCTCAACCGATCGTACCGGGCCCTAACTATATCCGATGGTTTTGAGCTTGGTATCGTGTCAAATTCCTCCTCCAGTTCATCTGGGTCAACCGTTTCCGCTTGCGATAATCGGGTATCCATCCCCGCCGGAATCTTGGGTCTGAACCGGTAATACCACACTCCAATCAAGAACACGTACAGAAACCCGGTGGGGACAATCAAATCCGGGTACCAAACAAGTACCAAGTATAACACGTGGACCAGCACTGTTGTGACCGGGTTCCTCCACCTCCTGATATCGTCCAACCATTTTGCCAACCCCACCGCCCATGCGAGAACCGCCACGATCCGAAACCAATTGGCCTTGCTCTTCCTCATGCTCCATGCGTGCGAGTCGGCGTCCAACATGTACCGGACCACCTCGTGCCCCAGCGGTGGCTCGGAACGCTGAAGCCACGCCGCCACCATCTTCGTCGCAGCCCCACGCAACGCCTCCTGCTGGGCCACACCGAGCGGGCGCAGATAGTGCATTCTGGGGAGCAATGGTTGCCCGTACACTGCGCACGTGTCGGGCAACAAGGAGGGGCAGGCGAAACGGACGGCCAGCTCAATCTCTCCCATTTTCTTCAACCCGGTTCGTAGCAGAGCCAGCAAGGGATAGGAATTCGTGTACACCTTGTTGCTCTCCAGCGTAGACACCCGTATACGTACCTTCCCGATACAGGTATCTGGCCTGTCTTCCGCCACATCCGCAAACATACGCCAGTTGTCGAAGACCCCTATGGTCAGAACCGTGCAGGGATCGTAGACCTGCCACGTGTACTGCTCGTTCCAACGTGGATCAAAGCTGTCCGTGATGGTACGAGTGCGGACCCACTTCTTGCCATACTTGGCGACACAGTAAGCGTCCGTGGAACTTTTGTGGGCGCCCTTGGATTTCATGGGAAGTAAGCCGCGAGCGCCAAGGATGCCAAGCTCCAGAACCCCAACAGCCGGCTTCCAGAGCTGCTTAGCAGTGGGCCGAAAGTCGCTACACACGTGCGCCGCTTCGTCGAGCACGTGATACCCGCCCTCCAAGCAAAGGCGCAGATGGATTCTCCCGCAGTAGGTGGGGCCAGATGGCCCACATACACATGGAGCTCCAGCTCCAGCTCCATCGCCTCCGCTAATCTCCAGTGGGTACCATTTGGCAGCCACGTAGCGCTCATCCAGCCGTTGCTCAATCGAGCTTAGGGGAACGATGACGTGGCCGAGGGGTACGGTCTCCTTGGTGGTGCGGTCCTCGACGACTACATCCAGGGAGTCCTCCAAAGGCTCGCCGGCCACGAAGATGAGGTCCTCGTTCCAGTGGAACGACGCACTGTGGTTGTTCATCGACCCTCGCCTTGTACGTACGGACTGAAACCCTAGCTTCACATTCACTCGAATCTCTGGCGCAGTCAAAGGAGGTAGATTCGGAGCAATGCGAAGGTCTTGCGCTTCCATTACCGTGACTCTTAGGTACCAAAGCTTAGGGGACTGGTACACCTTCGAGCGCGTGTGCGCCACGTAGGGCGCGTCGGAACACCACGCCTCTGGAAATGCGTCGTCGGCTTGAGTGCCGATCCAGACGCAGAGTTGAATTTCGCCGGAGACTCTGCCGAGATGCTGACTGGCAGCGCCGCGTTCGAGGCGACACCAATACGGAGCTAATGGACTATCCGGCTGGTCTCGTTTGAGCACGTCGGAGAGGTCCAAGCAGACGCCGCCGAGGAATTGATCCGTCGGCGAGTCCCAAACGGATATCTCCAAGGTCTCGCCCACTGCTTCCGGCCGGTTGAGCCCTATCGCGAAGACCTGGTGCCACTCGGGCGAATCGGTCGGTTCTCCGTGCCGGTGAGTCCCCGGTTTCGATTTGACGTAGGCATTCGATGTCCGAATCCTCACGTATGGACTTTCGTGATGCGCGAGGCCACGCGCCTTCACAATCCGTACGAATAAGAACTGCATTGGCTCTACCAAATCGTACGGATGAACCTTCTCCGTCGGATCCGTGGCCAACTTTCCTTTGATCACTCTAGGAGAGTAATCTCCGTTAGGCCTCTTCACAAACCGGACCCTCTCACCTCCTCCGCCTCTCCCCATCTGCATCTTCCTCACCTCCGGCGTATAATGTGCCTCGGTGCCCTGGACATGATGCGCCTCGGCCCCCTGGACATGTCCCTCCGGCGGCTGTGCCTGAAACTCCGAATGAAAATGAACCATATGCGGCGGCGGCGACTGCTCGATGACCACGACCGGCGGCGAGTTCGAGGCATCGCAGCCAACGTCCACTGGCGGCGGCATCTCAAAGACCCTGTTTTCCTCGACCACCATAGGTACCGGCTTCTTCGTGTGCTCCGGATTCTTCGGCTGATCCTCCGGCGGAGAGTCCTGAGGTGGCTGTGGAGCCTCCTCGACCAACTCGTCGTAGTAGTAAATCCTTAGGCCAATCTCTCCCCTAATCCAGCTGAACACGCTCTTCTTCTCCAATTGGAAGTAGACCAATCCTTCGTGGCCACGCTTGGCGAACTGGGTCCCGTACAGCTTTACTCTCCCGAGAAAGTGGTTTTTACGGCCGCTGCCACTATTGGAGCCGTACTTCTTATCGTTGAAGACCTCGATCTCGAGCTCCTCGGAGTCCATATGCTCCGGGTCGGAGACTACGAACTCGAGGGACTCGTGCCACGCGGGGTTCAGGTCCCGGTACTTGGTGGAAGTCCGCTTCTTCTGGCCGTCGAAGTCCGCCACCACGTAAGTGCTGGAGCTGCCCTGCCCATCCTTGGGAAGCAGGTCACGTGCGTCGATCACCTCCACAATGAGCTTCCTGACCAGCTGCGGATTATGCGGCTGCTGCTGCTGCTGCTGCGGTGGGTTAGACGGCGTCGTGTGGGTCATTGTCGCATCTTAAAACGCCGGGATGGGTGCTTGGGCGTTGATAGCGGAAGTGATAGACAGAGAAAGAGAGAGAGAATTAAGGGTTTTGGTTTGCTTTTCAGGTGAGTGAAGTGCTTTTTTGAATTTTACTGGTGAGTACTGTTTGGGTGATTTTTTTGCTTTTTTGTCAAGGAATAGTAGTAGTATAGGAGTTGAGAATGTCGTAGTGACGATCGAGGAGGAATTCAATTCAAGTTGGTTGCAGCTGCAGTTGCAGTTGCAGTGGTGGATTAATATTCCATTCTCTCTCGCCAAGGTTTTCTTTCTCACTCACACTTTTCGGCTTCCCTCCTTTATAGGGTTCGTTATCCACCTCATCATCTTTTGTCTTTTTATTCTTTTATTTTATTATTAATTATATTCTTTTCTGCTGTAAATTACTCCCGCTTACGAAGAATTGAATCATCTTTTTTTTTTTTTTTTTTTTTTTTAACATGTCACTTGAAAATGAGAGATATTTGAATTAGTAATTCTCACTTTATTAAATAGTATGGTCTCAGTCGTTTAAACTATTTATTATAGACATTAATCATCTCTATCTCTATTTGCTTTTCTTATTCACACATATAATTAAGATTTAAGATCTTAATTTTAAGATTTGGACCGGAACAAAACATCAGACTTGGGCCGAGGCCCATATGGGCTTTGCAAATATATTTTTTTATAGTTTTGATTTTTGCAGAAATATAAAATTGTAAATAATGATCACTTTGTCAAACAATGTAGGTACGTAGCATGATAATATCCTGAGGCTGAGGCTTGATGGGTGGGAGTCGAAGAGATGCCTGCCAGTACGTACTAAGGTGCAAGAAAGAAGGCACATGATTCCACCACGTCCCAAGTATGGCCCACTCCTTTTTGTCAAAAAAAAAAAAAGCACCCACATTTTGATTTGAATAAAGTGTTCAAACACAAAGCATCCCCTTTATTTCTTCTTTGGGCTCTCTCTTATTCGTCCCTTACCTTGTCAACAACACTCTTTTTCTTCAGGATCCTACTACGCCTGCCGCCTCCAGGCTTACCCATATATATATATATATATATAAATATTTGCATGTGGACTTGTAGTGAATGAGAAATTTTTTATTTTTATTTTTCGACCCTTCAAATATCTATTATTTACAGATAATTTAATAAACATGAACAACTCTCCAATAGGTCATTAGGTAACAACTTTTTGGCGCGCATGCCAAAGAAGCTTCTCCTTCCCGCCTAATGTTTAGGGTTGTCCTTTTCCCTTTTTTATTAATGGCCTAATGGGTGGTGGAAGTGGAATCCGATCCTAGAAGATAAATAAAGTGATATTTGAATTGATGCTGCTCTATATATTTTTGGCATATTCTTGGTAGCCGGAGGTGATATTTATATATCAAAAAGCTTGTAAACTAACCTCCAAGAAGAATATTAGCTAAAAGAGGGACAACTACGTACCAAAAGTTAAATCCTTTTCTTATGACTTTCTCCATTTTTAACCCAATCAAATTCGATCTACTCTTACCATTTCTGAAATTGATGAATGATGCAGGCTGTAAGTACTCAAAATTAATTATGTTTACTAGGAATATTTAAGCTGGGAAACCTTTGAATTATGTGTCTATCTTTTTTATTTTCCTATTTATGTTCGTAATAATATCTAATTTGTAGAATATTGTATCAATTGTGTTGCATGCACGCTCGATCCAGCAATATTATTTTACTTTCAACTGGTGTTGTGCTTGCAAAAAGAGCGAAGAGACCGTAAACCACTTTCTCATCAATTGTGAGTTTACTAGCGAGATCTGGCACTTGGTTCTTATTTTATTTGATGCTCTATGAGTCATGCTTATCAATTAATATCCTAGAGCCGCAGCATGAGCAGAGACACTCCAAAGAAGCCATATGAAAAGTTTTTCGTGCTTTACTAGTGTTGAACAATTGGAGACAAAGAAATCGTCTTCTTTTTAATTAAGATCGTGATTCTAATATGCTCCTATCAAAATCTGATCTCTTTTAAATTGGGTTGTAACTTCTGTTCCTAGTTTTTCTTCCTCTATTCTTGTAGATCTTACTAACTTTTTAGATTTTTTTACCCCAACAGGATGGTTACTTCTCTTGTATACGAGAGCTTTGCCTCTAATTCTTATAATAAATTATTATTGATAAACAAAAAAAGAATATTAGGTTCAATCAATACTGATTTAGTATCAACTCCGGCCAATTAGGTAAACTTGGGCGAGTAAACTCATCATATTGCCACTTTTAAATAGTGAAAGTTAAATCTTTTTTTCTTTTTTTTTTTAAATATTATTTTATTTGTATGTAATATAGATATGATCGATGCTCAAACAAAGATGGATTCAGGACAGTATATATATAGTCAACAATGTCCTTTCCGTATACATTCTTAATTATTGGCTGAAAATTAGATTAATTATATATATAATATATCTACTTCATGTCAACCAAAAATGTGAGGCTATAATTGGTTGTAAGATATCAGCATCTCTATATTATAATAACAATATTGACCTTTTGGGATAATTGTTCATGATCTGATCTTTGTCTTCTCCATATGATTTCTTGTGCTTGGTGTATTGTTAAATTTATGCATCAAAGATTCTAATCTAAAAGCACGCAACATAAATCTCCAATAAAGATGATAAATCGAAAAAATAGAGGGAAATCTACCCAAAAGCATGTTTGTGTTGAGAATATACATGTGAGTGATAAATGCATTATTTATATATACATATATAAAAGAATAAGTGGTTAATATATATAACACATTTTGGCCCAAAATCCATTAGCTTAGGGTTGTAGATTGAGTTGTATTGATATGTTATATTAATACTTAAAGAACAAATTTTTCTTTTTTCATAACGTGTTTTGGAGGCCTTTTTTGGGAAAATGCTCTGCCCTCTCTCTTCTCTTCTCTTGAAACCCTAGTCACAGTCGCCAGATTTGGGAGGAGGGAAGATTCTCATTTCCTCTTCCCTCCTCCCTTCCCACTTCTCCTTGCTTTCCTTTCCTTGCTTTCTTTTCTTATGAAGTTTCTGGTTTTTCATGGTTTAGAGTTTTCTCTAACCATTTTTGCCATCGCCTTGTGCAATTTATCCCCCATCCTCCCAATCTCGCATCTCCTGTAGTTTCATGGACGCCGTTGTCTTTCGCCGTCGCCAGATCTGTTCTGGGTTTCGATTTTAGATCATTTGGAACTAAAGTTGTCTTCCTCAGTCAGATCGGCCCCTCATCACGCCTCTCCTCCGTCTGCATCGGCCGTCCTGCTCATCGTCGCTATCCGCCTCTCCTCCTTCCACCCTCGCTCCGGTGCAGCTTCCCTGACTCCTCTGCAGTTAGTTCTGAGTTTTGGGTTTGGATTTATGTTTATGCTTTTTATGTTGTTTCTTTTGGAACTTGTTTGTGAGGATTTTTACTGCCTTATGCCGGTTTGTTTCTCCGACGGACCCATCTCGAATGTTTTCAGTGCCTTCCTTCCATTGGCATCCTTTTGGATGTCTTGTTCGTTGCTTGCTTGTGGATACCTTCAGGTGTCTTTGGGTTTTGCCTTTGTAACCGCTTTTAGCGGCTCGGGTCATTTATGACCCATTGCCTACTATTTGTGTGTATTTTCTGCACTGTACTTTTCGTTTTGGGTGTATTGTTGGGGAGCCCACCCCTTATTTGGTGTTTTAATCCTTGTACCCGCTCCTTATTTGCTTAGGAAAAAAAAAAAAAAAAAAAAAAGAACAATTTTTTCCAATAGTTTGAAGTAAGGGTTGCAATTTGTGTTCACATGCCGGGTTTAGGTCAAGACATGGATATAAGACTATATCAGCCATAATTTGGCCCATTTAATTAAACAAGTCAGACCTTTCAATCATAAAACGTTAATTTCGTGTTAGGTTCATGTTAGGTTCGTAGATATTGTCAAAAATTGACAGTCCTAAATGTCGCATGTTGGATTCGGGTCGTCAGCAGGAGTATAAAATTATATAGGTCAATCATAACATGACTCATTTAATTAAATTGGTCAAACTCACCTAACCCTACTCTACTAATTTTATATTGAATTGGTATCGGATTCATGGGTGATGTTAAAGTTAAATTGCCCTACCTAGTTTGAAGGTTGGTTATAAATAATTTGGAAATCATATGATTTCTCATGGCTTTTCTTTTCCCCCCCTTTTTCCTCTTCAATCAAGGGGGGAATTAATCCTAATCCTATGGGTTTTAGTGATTCATTTGCTAGGAAAACTACAGCAGTGCCTAAGCATTCTATGATTCTCCCATAATTGGCTTTGTTAATTAGTAGTTCAGAAATTCAAGGAAGTAAGAAGAGAAAAAAATTAAAAGAATATGTAAAAATAAATGATTGTCATTTATTTGGAATTTTACAAAGCATTTTTATTTCTATACACACATATATATATATATAGGCCGATGGATGTGATTACAAGTAATGGTGCATGGCAGGGTTAAGAGCTTCCCCAATCTTCAATTATTCAAACTGACGTGAAACCAATACCCCTAGCGAGAAAGCTAATAAAGCTGTCATTACAATCCCCTTATTTCTATTAACCATATTTACAACCATTCTTAAACTAATATTAATGGATTCATTTTCCCAATTCTTTATTTTCTCTTCCGGAGAACCCAGGTGGCGGGAATTTCCCTTCCGCTCTTCACTTGGGTGGCTGCCATGGATATTACCATGTTGGTGGCGATCATCTCTGCTGCTCAATCTGTCTTCATAATTGGTAGGTTTTCCACGTTCATTTTCATAATTGGTTAGTTTTTCACGTTCATTTCCATAATTGGTCGGCTTTTGGTCACGTTCATTTTCATAATTGGTTGGCTTTTCACGTTCATTTTCATAATTGGTTGGTTTTTCATGTTCATTTTCTTGTGCAGTACTCATCATGCCATGATCATGATCAACATATTCTTCCACAATCAGATCATGTTCTCTCTCTTCTTCTACTACTGCTTGCTTTGGGACAGTTACATACAGAAACTCACCATCAAATTTTCCCTCGATCTGATCCACCACTGTATTTTCTGGCACTGTGAAGGTTTGCTCAAAATAGACATATATCTCCTCATTTACTTTCCTTTCTCCACTGACTGTCATTTGGCCTGGGCTATTAACCTGAAGCCTGACATCTTCCTTATTGAAATCTATAAGAAAAAAACAAAAATAAAAAAATCCATCACCATAATACAAATTCCATTCGTTGGAATTCAATTTTTTCCAACTTTTCAATATTCCGGAAACTTGTTAATGACTATTGCGAATATATACTACTCATCAACGGTACACCTCCGTTCAGCTACTGTTGAACTGTTAAATCATCAATTATCTTGAAAGTCTAAGCTATATTAATTAAGACAAGAATTACAAAAATTCAAGAGACAAAAGTTACAAGATAGTTGTTAATGTAAAAGTAAAAGAGATATGTAACGTTTGGACTCTTTCTCTATAGAGAGTCTTTGTATATAATCAAATAATTAAAGGAAAAGTTGTAGCCAATAAAAGTCATAGGCCATAAAAAGCTTTAATCATAATTTATGGTCTGATACAGTACTAATTATCTCAAAAACTTTTAAAACTACCATCCATAATATATGCATGTTCAAGAGCAAAGACAACATATATTTCATATGACGAAAAGTTCATGGTCTAAACATATATATATAAACGAAATTGTTGTTGAAAGTAGAAAGAATATATATATGCATATGGATTAATTAATTAATTACCAGGAAGATCGATGAGGAGATGATGGGCTTTTGCGTCCTCTGTCCATCCTGAGTAAGGTACAAATTCTTCAACTATTCGCCTACGTGCAGAGAGCAGTCTCCCTCCAAGCTGGTTCGCCATGGATGAAGTACGGTATATTAGCTAGAGATATCGACTGATTATTGTTGAATGCAATCTTATTTATAGACCATTCAATAATATGACCTAATCAAGCTTTCTTTTCTTTTATTTTACCAACAGCTAGCTGCTATATATAGGTTGAAATTCAATTAATTAACAGCTTTCCTTGGGGTGTTATTCATTCTTATTCCAAACTTTTCCTGTTGGAGTAGTGTTAAGTTTCTGGGCGGCGGCCGTCGTATATATGGAAATTATAAACAGGGGAAAAGAAGGATAGAGCGAGTTTTCCTCCAAATTGAGTAGAATGAATTTTCTTTAATTTAGACTATAAAAATGACACATGTCTAATTTTTTAATAACATGTGAGATACACATGAATTTTTAATAAAATGTATTCTAATTAAAGCACATGTTAAATGGACATATGTTATTTTTATAGACTTTATTAAAAGAAATTTCTCCAGCCCAATTTAAAGAAAAATCCAATCCGGAAAAGTATTCTTTGCTTTCCTTGTGTCCAAACGAACCGCTTCTTTCGGGCGTAGTTTACTGCCTACGTACGTTACGTATTCTTGCATGCCATGCGCATAATAGATTCACGCATTCATCACTCTTGGATTTGCTCATCCAGATGCCCATTAGAGTATCCACCACGTTGAAATCTGCATGCCCATGCCATACTCGGAATAAATAAAATAGAAATAAAAAATAATAATTAATTAATTAAATAATGACGATGATGCTGTTACTACCACGGGCATCATAATTAATAACCATCGATCATCATGCATAGTATATAGCACATAACCAACCTCAGAGTTCCGGTGATTGACATGATTTTTGGCTGCGTCTCTGACAGTGTCCTTTTTGTTCGGCTTTCTTAATTAACATCTTGAAAGGCATTTAGCAACTAATTCAACTGCTAATCCTGATTTATGGCTCAATATTTATGATCATAATTTGAGTTCCAATGGTGGTGTATAAACTAAAAGCAGTGTTTAAATTAAATCCATCTTTCTTTTGGGTGATACACCATGTTTTTTTTGTATGCATAAAATAGATAAAAATTTCTTCCAAATTAGATTGAAGAAATTTCTTTCGATCCAATTTATGAAACTGAAGTTGGTTTAGGAAACACAAATGATTGGGTGTTTTACAGTCTAGCTAGTTCGATGCTTTTGGACCTGGGAAAAATAATATTGCTGACCCAATTTGCACTTGGGCTGATCAAAACACCCGCAATGGGCTGCCCGGCCCAAGCCCAAAGAAGTGAAATCTTGGTGTATCATGTATTATGTTAGTTTTAGAGTCTCTTTTCTAGCTAGCCAGCCACACAATCATTGGTTCGAAAAGTATATTTAGCTCCCACCATTTGTGTGGTCTAGTGACATTCGGGTTGTATCGGTGGGAGCTAAATCCCATGGTCGAATCACACAATTGGAAGTGCTTGGGGTTATTTGCTTGGGTGCTACTAGCTACAGTTCTTAAGCTATGCATGGCTCGATCGAATTTTGTGGAAGCGCATGTGGTTTTCACTATATAGGTCCATCTTGAGCGATGCCCAAAGAGCAAGTGCTACCATCATCACGCTCAGCTAGAAAACATGTAAAAATTACTTGTTCTAATCACTAGAGTTGAAGAAGTTTCCTTCAACCTAGTTAGAAGAAAACATTTTTCAATGAAATGTTCACAATTAACAACACTAGTCGGATTGTTTATTGACAGTGCATTTAAATGAAATGTTCCATTTGCATTTTATATAATTTCTATGAACAAATCAATGATTCCGAATGGGGCATGGCAATTTAGCAAATAAGAAGGTAAAATTTTGATGACTGGCATGAGATTTGTTTTTCAGTTTTTTATATATAAATATATATGGACTAAAAACCTGACCGTTGTGGGTGGCTCTCCTCTCTTCCCTCCCTTCGTCTCATTTTCTTTCTTTTCTTCCTTTAGATTTCTGGTCCTAGTATTTAATCACACCCTTGCATAATCCTTTTGAAACTTTTAGTACCCTCCACAGGCGAAAAGCAAAGGAAAACTCCAATTCCTCGTTGCATGTTGAAAACAAGCTAAATTTGACGAAGTGTTTAAGTTGAAGAAACAGCAATGGAAGCTATCAAGCTTGGATTGCTTATTTTCTGTGCTTTGCTTGCAATATTTCCAACCCTGAATGCTCACATTGCCGATTTCGATGAGGTGTGGCAGCAGCGAGAGGAAGAAGCCAAAAAGGCCGCCATCAAAGCCTACCAACGAAATCCCGAGGAAGTCACCGATCATTTTAACGATCAAGTCCACAAGTAAGACCATTAATTTTCAGCTTAGTGACAAATGATTCATATATGCACCCATATGCCAATATAAATAGATGTTTGCATGGAAAGTAAAACTAAATGGTTTTCTAGGAATTGTATGGTTGGGTCGTTAATGCTTTTTTGTTTCTTTGTTTTTGGCAACGGTATCTTCCATGCAGGGACTTCGAAGGTGACAATAGTACAAGGAGAAGTTTAGGCAGAAGAAGAGGCATGTGTCAGGCTACAAACCCAATTGATCGATGCTGGAGATGCCACAAAAATTGGGTTAAGCACCGCAAGAGGCTACCCAATTGTGTCATAGGCTTTGGCCGTGGGACAACCGGAGGTAAGGCTGGGAAAATCTATGTGGTCACGGATGCATCAGACAACGACATGGTGAACCCTAAACCAGGAACATTGCGGCACGCAGTGATCCAGCATGTGCCACTTTGGATCATATTTGCACATAGCATGGAGATTAGGCTAAACCAAGAGCTTATGGTGACAAGTGACAAGACTATCGATGGACGTGGGGCTAGGGTGCACATTTGCAATGGTGCTCAAGTTACCCTTCAATTTGTGAAAAATGTGATATTCCATGACCTCCACATCCATGACATAAAGAAAGGGAACGGCGGCCTAGTTAGAGACTCAGTTGATCACTATGGCTTTCGCACTGAGAGTGATGGTGATGGCATCTCTATTTTTGGATCGTCAAATATTTGGATTGATCATATTTCAATGTCAAATTGCCAGGATGGACTAATTGATGCCATTCAGGGATCCACGGCCATCACCATCTCCAACTGCCACTTCACCAAACACAATGAGGTACATCCATCGTAATTCCCACTTCAATGAAATATGTTTTCTCAATGATTTATGAATCGTAATTAGCATGTATGTATGCATGCAGGTGATGTTGTTTGGTGGAAGCAATACGTTCAAGGGTGATAAACTCATGCAGATAACTCTTGCTTTCAATCACTTCGGCCAGGGATTGGTGCAAAGGATGCCAAGATGCCGATTTGGGTTTGTACATGTTGTCAACAATGACTACACTCATTGGCTCATGTATGCCATTGGTGGTAGCCAAGATCCTACCATTCTTAGCCAGGGTAACCGGTTTATCGCTCCTCCCATCGCAGCTTCTAAGGAGGTAGGCATACTACAATCATAAGCACAAAATGCAAAGGTTAAAAAACAAATTCAACATTTCTCTTTTCCAATTTCAAATTCTCGAGTTTCAATCGTAAATCATCAAATTAATTCATCATATACAATTACCCAAAAAGAAGAAAGGAAAAAATCGATCCACATACATAAGATGCGTGCACATTCACTTGCAGTCTTGCATACATTTGACATTGTATATGTAGAAACGGTAACACTTTTCATGCGTGGGTGGTCTAGGTGACGAAGAGGGACTATGCACCTGAGAGTGAGTGGAGGAAATGGAATTGGAGATCAGAGGAGGATTTGTTGATGAATGGAGCCTTCTTTGTCCAATCTGGAAGGCAAATAGGAAAGATGCACAAGAAAGAAGTGATCAAAGCAAAGCCAGGGATGTTTGTGAGAAGGCTCACGCGCTTTGCAGGTGCTCTTAACTGCGTCAAGCATAAGCCATGTTAAGATACATATGCATGTATATTTATAGGGAGTTCAAACTGAACCCTGCAGTTAAAGCAGAGGTTGTAGCAGCAGAACTAAGAGCAAATGGACATAGCATAATCACTCTCATTGTTTTTGTAGTTTCTATTTTGGGTGAGAGATGAGAGAACAAAAAAAAATGGAATTGGAATAAGGGGGAAGAGGGAAGATAAATGTAAAGATAGCTTATTGGTTAGTACAACTTTTTTGTTGAAGTTAAATAACAAAGATAGTTCAATAACACTTGTGATATGACTTTCATACTATTTTTCATACTCTAGAATACAAACTATCTACGCCCATCTTGGAAAGAAAGATTCTTATAGCTCATACAGGGGAACATTACGAGATTAACTTAAATGGAGTAATGCAACATTTATATAACCTATTCTCTTGTTAATTTCATTTTATTCACAACATCCATATGCGGACATTGTATGCAGTAGAATAAAAAAGAACTTGAAATATAAATTTTGAACAAGCCAATTTGGCAAGAAGATCGAAACCACCCAAAAAAAAAAAAAAAAAAAAAAACCTTTGCAGTTTTCCCACTCCGAACAATCAAGGCCAACAACTTCA
This sequence comes from Carpinus fangiana, assembly GCA_006937295.1. Taxonomy (NCBI): domain Eukaryota; kingdom Viridiplantae; phylum Streptophyta; class Magnoliopsida; order Fagales; family Betulaceae; genus Carpinus; species Carpinus fangiana. The sequence goes on along the minus strand of CM017328.1, from coordinate 2,703,092 downwards.
AACTGGAATTCTGGCTTATGGAATTAAGCTGGAGCAAAAGATGATACAATGGAGCTCAAAATAGGAATCAACAAAAAGATGATACAATGGTTTTTCCATTCGGAGATTGCTTAAGGCTCCTCTCTGTATTTGAAGGACTTACAATATAGAAAGAATTTTAATAACTTTACTGATTGAACACGCCATGTACATGTTTAACACACTCAAAGCACTAAATTAAAATAGATGTACTGAAGGGACTATCAAACTATGGAACCAATGATTTGGAAAAAGTATTTTCATGACTGGTGATTCCCTGAATGCTGCATGATACTGAGGCTATGTCTCAAAACATCCATGATGACAGAATGGAGCGAGTTGAAACCCCATTTCCCTTGAATATTCAGATTACTTACAAATCCTGTTTACTTCCGTTTATTATAACTTCACCAGAAGCTTGACCTTTTTTTGAATGCAAATCAGAACACAAGATAACACCTAATGTTCACTACTGGTGATCACCAATCGGGAAAATTTGAAAAAACAGGGTAAATTTTAATATTTTTTAAGGAAAAAATATATGATTAGGAGCACAAGTTCTTAATACAAGTTTGGAACACATGAACTATAATATAGTCATCTCATCAACTCATGAGCAAACTGCCCCCCACCCCACCCCTCTTCCCCTTTCCTGTCAATCATATGTAAAGCTATTTAGTAATGGAGTTCTTCGAAAGAAGAAAGAGAGAAAAAACAAAATTATGTGTAATCAATAAGACTTCGTCAGAACCACTAACCTTTCAGTTTATACTCCTCAAGTACTTTTGGTGCAGAGGCAGTTCAAGTTTAAGCAATTTGGTGAACTACATAACAGATCAGAACACATTAAAACAGAGTTTTCACAATGTCTTCCAACAATGCTGATGATTGATGCAAAGAGATTTGCCCTTAACAGATGTGTTCTTCACATACACAAGCTTGAACACACAAGTGCAACATACCCCACATTACCCACATGACCTTCCGTACATATCCATACCCACCCTCCCATATACACATGCATGGAGAAACATACCTGAGATATCTTGAGTTCCAATTCATCCCACTCCAAAGATGGATTGCTTCCTTCCACTATTCCTGTTCCAGCATAGATGAATGCACCAAGACCCTAGGATCCAAATTGGTCAGAATAAATATTGTCAACAGCATGAAAAGAAAATGGTATGGACAATTACAAGATATTCCTACAATATTCAAAATAAAATAATTGCTCTTACTACTACTACTTAAAGGTTGCCACTAATAACTTTGGTCTTAATTCTGAGGCAACTGAAAAATGTGGGGGAACCACTTCTCAATCAATTTGCGACATCATAAGTTTTGAAGGCAGTTCCTACTGGCTCAAAAGGAGAGGTAGCAGACAATAAAGGAATTTACTTAGCTCACCTTTTCCACTAATGCGGACCTGATACCAACAGCAAACTCGCTCTCTCCTCCACTAAACCAACCAACAGGCCCAGCATACATTCCTCGATCAAATACTTCTAAACAAGATATGTAAAAGATTAAAATTTTATAGACATTGATAGAAACCAAATATTATTTTTTAATCTTACTTCAGGAATTATTGAGCACCGAAAAAGAAAAGGTTAATTTAAGTGTTATATTGAATAAATGGAAAGGCTATGTTTTTAGGCATATCAAATTGAATATTTAAGTACATAAGAGCAGCAATTAGAAGATGTATTACTGATTACTAATCAGCCTAGGTAGATACATGGAAACATGGGCTGATACAAAAAAGTTTCCTGCAGTATCCAGGCCTAGGTAACCAATTTGCAGTGTAGTAGTACCTCCAGAATCTCTCTCTAGGTGTGTGTATCTATTTTTTGTTTTTTCTTTTCTTTTCTTTAAGGTACATACTATCTAAAGAGTACCTGACCATGGTCCATGAGGCGTATGGTTCAATTCATAGTGCTCTCACTTACTAGCCATTTTTCTACTTGAGTTATGCAATCCCAGTTATTGGAATATGGTGCATGCAAATGCAAGTGAAAAGGTGCTTTGAGAGTAGGTTCAGCTGCCTCCTTCCAACAAATGGGGGTACCCAAGCCTATGACACTGGTTCTGAATTAAAGCCAAGTATGTATGACAAATTGGAATTACTAGAGTTCCAAATTCAGATCTAGTCCTAGATCTACAAATTCTTCGAACACTAACTACATCACCACTACCACAACCAACACCACCATGACAACCTTTATGTAAGGCCACCACCACTAGATTCACCACAAATAGCATAACCACCACCTCCCCTTTCACCCCATCATTTACCAGTAGCATATGCTTCTTTTCCGTACATATTCCTCCATAAGTACACTTCCTTGGTTCTTTATAGAGGGCATATACAATTTTTGACATCTTGATTTCTTTCGCATGTTCAACCTTAACTGTCAAGATTAATTTTTCTTCTCTAAAACTAACACAGTTAATCAATTGGGTACAATAGACCAAAAGGCAAAAACATCATAGAATCTATTATCTAAAAGAACCAAAGAAATCTAGTACAGTGCTGCAAAAAAATAGAAATAAAAACAGTGATGTAGCATCTACCAGCTTCTGCAATAAAAAGTCGTGCCTCTTCTGTTGGAAATCCACAAACAGCTGGACTTGGATGAAGAGAAGCTAAGATGTCAAACTGGAAAGGAAAGATAGAAATATTAGAACTTTGAAAATCATACGGGTAACCAAAAAAAAAAATCATATCTCCCCTAAATTGACAATCAACATTTTTAACTTCTTGGAAGAAAAGCAACTGCAAAGTCATGTAATTTTGGGTTTAGTGGGAGTAAACCAGAAGTATGAAAAATATACAAATTGAATCCGAATCAGAAGGCAACTTATTATTTTGGACACCACATTGTGTGGTTTTTACCTCATCATCTTCACTTCTTAATCTGCCTGCCAATCGAGCATATAAATGCTGGACTCTTGGGAGTTTCCGTATCGCTTTCTTTGGTTCTACCACTACCCCATTACATACAGCCTGCAAAGCAGAGCTGAGTCAACAGAATTGAAAATGCCAAAATAATTTTGATTGTCTATAACATATGCCCACTACGAGGGTGCTGGGTCAGCAGCTAATGCCATGTCATATAGCAACCTGCTTATATAGATGTTGTAGGCTTCAAGGCCAAAAGGAGAAGGCTAGTAGCATGATGGCATTATTAGAAACATGCCCTAGTCAGAAGAGAATACTAATGGTGGAGACTTAGACAACTAAAAGCAGTAACAGGGACACGAGAGAAAAGCAGGTCATACAACTGTTATGGTCCATTGTCATGAATAAGGCATGTCACTCAACATAGACAATTGACAAGACTTGCCATAACACGTTACATACCTTGACCATTACAATGGACCATTAGCATTTTATCTGGACTACATATGCAATGAGCTCTTTTACTCCATCACCTAGGATTCTATACATTTTACTGTCAAGAGGAAAAAAACCAGTACTCTCTCTCTCTAGCAGTGAAGTTGGACGGCCACAACTACCACAGAATATACAAAGAGAAATATCTCTAACAGGAACGAAAGTAAACTTGCCTCTAATTTTTTTCTTATGCTTTCTCGCACTATAGTAAACTCAAGGTGATCCTTTGGACTGCAAAGTCAATACAGGGACAAGTGACGTGACAATAGTTGGATGTCAGCGACTCACAAATAGTTGAAATTACTTGCATCATTAGTAATGGTATAAACATCCTCATAAATCAACAACTATTAAGTTTAAAGTAATAAAAATAATAACCTGGAAAGTAAGTCAAGTTCTACTTGAAGATCTAGAGTCGTTGATCCACCTCTACCACGGGTTCCAGCCAAAGCCTCGCTACTAATGCTAAGACATTTTCTATGAAATAGTTGCTCTGGCTATTCACAAAGTTGATATAAGTCAAACTAAAATAGGAGGGCACCAAATGGAAAAAAATATAAATTAAATTTTCTAATTTGATTCTTGCCTTTTTATATATAATAAAATATGATATTGAACATCCAAAGCAGAGTAGGAAATGAAATCAAATGCTGAATATCAAATCCAAGGATTTTGAAAGTGAAATGATAGTAAGTATCACCAAGTAATACACACAAGCAATGTCGCTTTTAGCTGAACAGGAAAATGCAAATTTTATAATTCAAAAAGGTCCTTTTTTGGTTAAGTAAGATGAAGGAAATAATTTCACAAAGAATACTTCTTTAATGATCTAAACAAAAAGAATACTTCTTTAGTGATCTAAACAGACGAGTGAATGCCTTGCCAGACACATTGGGAACAGATAATATGTATCCCATTTTTTGAGGGTGATATATAGGAAAAAAGGGAAAGAAAAGCAACAAAAATGCCTCCCGAGGAACTTTCTGCATGTCAGCATCCTACGTTAAAGTAATGCAACCCAGGTACCGTGTTTCCAATGAATGCTGGGGCATTAGGTGGCTGCAGACAAAACTGATAAGCATTTTCCCCTTCAACCTGCAAAGTTTAATACATATTAATCTTAACTTGTTACTAAAATTATCATTTCATTATTGAACTAAGACCAGAAAACAGTACCTGTAAACAAGCTAACCATGTTATAGGGTCAATATCTGTAGTAGTTACCACTCTGCTGCTCCGTGCTAGTACAACCTTAATTTCCAAGACAAGATTGACTTGTTAATACCGAAGAGAGAGAAACCAAAAAGAAGGCAGGTAGGGGGTGGATGTGATAGTAAATTAATTTTCACAAGGAAAGAAACTGAATATTCAAAAACAATAAGCCTAAAGCAAAGCACAGCAGAGAGATTATATAACACCTTAATCAGTGCTGAGTTGCTTCTGTCAATCAGCTGCAAGGCTCTTCTTACAGCAAGATCCCAATATGTCTTACTGGGGATGTGATTATTGCTTAGTATGAATGTTCTTGGAACCTCTTTTCGCAGCTTTACAACAGTGGAAGAAACCTGCATCGTCAATGAATGTATAAACATGATATGGAATAAAAGATAAACTGTCCAAGATCGATCTACTCATCATGCAAAGCCCAATATATGAACCTGGCACATGGTAGCCTGAAGTGCATCAATAGCCATTGCCCATGTCCATGAAAGGGATTTGTCCCATGCAACAGTTGTGGCAAGCATTGAGCTTCCTTCAAGCTCATCAAACTCAACCTGTCATTGAGTATCTAGCAGCATATGGCATTAATACTAAGTACTAACTAACAAGAAAAATGACCTAAGGCTACTAACTACATGGTGAAAAGAACACAACTTCTCTACCTGAGGAACCATGAAGTAAAAGGATCCAAAACCCTCCCATTCTGACGATATGTTAGACCTCGCATCGAAACGTATAGCCCCATAAGAACGTATTAAAGGGCACTTCTTCGAGAGGAACCTTCAAACAGAGAATACAGAAAATCAGGATTCCCCATTTAAAACGCGGGCTTTCAAAATGCAGAAACACCCAAAAAATAAAATGATTATTCACCTTAAACTAATGTGTGCTTGTTGGGCTTACGTTAGCTATTACAATATTTTATGTTCATGTAAAATACCTACCAGAGTAGTTCATATACATATTGAGTGAGGCTTGATATCAAAGATGTTGACATGACACTCCAAATCAATCATTGATTTTATTTTTATTTTTTATTTAACAAATATTTATCAAAGCGTTAGTTGAGAGTGACACATCAGCCTTCTTGAATGAATGTCGGATATAATTATAGCGTCTAGTATTTCTCATACATTATGTCAAGAATAATACTACTTGCATAAAGTCTCTTCTTTAAGGTTCCTATGTGATAAATTACCATTTGTTCAAGCTTAAGCGGATGGGAAAAACTAAACTTAATCATTTAATCAATATTCTAACACTATCAAATCATACCTGTCACATTTGCAATGTATCCTTAAAATCAAAGGTGAAAGGAAAAGGTTTTTTCAATAACATTATTAAAAACAAAAAAAAACAAAAGAGAGAAGTTAGAAGAAGAAAACGAGATTACTTTTTACTTTACCTCTTAATGGATTTCCAATCGCCATATGAGAAGGGATGAATACTGCGAAAGAAGACCGCGGAGCCTACACCAGCTACACTGACCAAATTGTGTGCACCCATTGAGATGCCATTGCCATTGCCGTTGGTGAAACTCAAAAGGTCGGAACCGCCTGTTCGACCGGAGAAGAAGCAGCGAGGAAGGAGGAGGCGGTGCTGGGCGTGGAGCCAATCAATTGCTTCAACCGGCTGCTGGATTGGCACCTTCACTCACAACAACATTAGCTTTGCCTCAAAATCAAATCTAGTCCTATGTTTCCGTCTACTTTCCGTCTAAATGCAATTAGTAACGAAGGTGTTAAATGTAAAATTTTAAAACATTGTAAAGATTAAAATTAAAAAATATCTCAAATTTGAAGTGAATTTTCCTGTAAATTTTCCCATATATATATATAATCGTTTTTAAGTTTTCAATTTTGATAATTAGATTTTTATCTGATTTTAAATAGGTATTTTGTCAAACCAATTAATTAATGTTGTGTGTCAACTATAAGTACACGTGGCACAATTTGAGTTTTAAACTTATAAAAATATGTTAAATAAAAAATTTAAAAAGTTAAAAACAATTTTAAAAAATAAAATAAAATAAAAAGAGGTGATTAGCCAATTGTGCATATGACACTTACTATTAGTATATGACATGTCAAACGAAACCCGCAACATTAATTTATTGGTCTAATACAACATATCATTATTTAATTGGATGATAAGTAGACAAGTGAAATCAAGAAAATTTTAGGACTTCAAATTCTAATTGTTGAAATTGAAGATTCGAGAATTAAATTGAAATCACGACTAAATTTATATTTTTTTCACTTTTTATAATAATATTGAAAAGTATTTTTTTAGTTTTAATAATTTTTAAAATGTGAAAAAATACTTTTGGCAAGGTCTATATTTTAAAAGTGGTTTGTGTTTTGAAAAATATTTGTATTAATGATTTTGAATAAATATATTTATTTATTTTAAATACATAAAAACGTTTTGAAAAATTGTTATTGAACTAGAGCAATTCAATAGAGGAGTCCCTACATTGATTAATGTTATTCATCATCTTATTGTTTTTTTCTTTCATTTAAAGTTTATGTGGTGTGATCTTTAATTTCATAGTATTTAGTGCATGAGAATTGATTTTTTAGTTGAAATGATTATGCCATATAAGCTTTAAAAGGATAAGCAATGAGGGATAAGGGATAAAGGAAAATGCTAGATGTTCTTCTGGTTTTAAGTGTATATTATTTTCTAAAGGGCAAAAAATAAACTGGCCCCACTGATCTTTTATTTCTCTCCCCGAAGGATAATAGGGTAATGTATAGCTCCGATGCATGGTTTTCTAACAAATTATGAGACATACATTTATGCTTCCACATACTTTTAATTAGTCAAAGTTTTCTTTTAAATTGAGTTAGAGGAAATTTTTCTAACTCATTTTATAAAATTATCATATGCTCCTTATTATGTGAGAAATACTTATTTTTTTTAATAGTATCTTCTCCACTATCCCTAAACATTTATATATATATATATCACTCAAAAAGAAATTCACTTGCTTCAAAAGTTTAAATAAATAAAATAGCTATTTAATTAATTTTTTATATTATAATATTACAGCAAATTAATAAAAACATTAAAAGAATAAAAACTAATAAATATTTTTTCTACTCAATAAAAATTAATTACTTAATCAATTTTCTAACACTCTCCTACTCTAATACTTTTTACGAGTAATTAGAAGTCATTTTTTTGAAAAATTAAACTCGTAGAAAAGAATAAATTTAGTGTCTACATATATATATATATATATATATATATATGTATATATATATGGCGTCTATCATCTCTTTATTTGGGGATAATTTTCTTTGCAAAACCGCCATGCTATTGGGTCGGTCTATGTAGAGCCAGGATAAGGAACAATATTTTCGTAGGACGCAGTTCAATGGCAGATTGCCACGTGGCATAACCCCTACTACAGATAAGAAAGACTTCGCATATCACATACGCACGTTAGAGTCTTAACAACTAATCTTGTAGATGGAGGGAGATCGAGCTTACCTCGAGACGAATGATTCCAGATGTAAATGGCGGTGGCTCGGATTTCAACTTGGAAATGGCGGAGTTGAGCCTCTCCACAGCCAATGCGTGTGATGGAACTGCCGGAAAAGCACGAGTTTCAATGGTTCCAATAGGGGCTCTCGGGTCTCCTTGGCAACCGTTCATGGAAAGCCAACACGATTGATATTTCTGCTTTCAACAAGATTTTTTTGAGTTTGTAGGATGTAATAATAATAACAATAATAATACTCTATGCAAATAAAGAAACGTTTGAAAGTGTAGAGCATGTTGTAGTTGTTGGGAGGGAGTGGGCTTTACCTGATGAAAGAAATGAATGGATTGCCTACTGGAAATTGGAGGGGCGGCAGAGATGCTGCATTTTGCCGATACTGGGTCTGTGAAACGTGCAAGCAAGTGTCCCGAGGCACCAGCAGAGGCCATGTAGAGAGAAAGAGAGAGCTTATGGTCTATACTGGTGGTGCATTTGATGATATGACATATATATATTTATAGAGAGGGATAGGAATAGGATTAAGTTATGTACTACAATTGACATCTTAGTCAAAATTACTTAGAATTACAGAGACTTGCAATTCCAAAAACTTGGGTCGTTAACGACCTTAATTGAGCCATATATAAGCCTTTTAAAAAAAAAAAAAATCAAAAGCAAAAGCAAATAAAGGCACATGCCCGGTCACTGTGGCCAGCGCCCTCTTCATATAGGGCCCATGATACACTGCTGCTTAACGCAAAAGATAGCCTCCATGTTCTTCCTGAGCACAAACATCATGGCTGTCTTCCTTCTGTTATTTACATTCGGCAAACTTGGAATCTGAGCTCACCAATTTCAGTCCTCACAGGCTCACACATGATGAACCAGGAAAAAAAAAAAAAAAAGAACAAACCAAACGGGACATCTATTGGCAATGAACATTTCACTCCAATTATCTTCAAGACATGGTGGCAAGTACAAACCAAAAAATCTCAATAGTACACGCCAAAACATGCTTGCAGCAGAGAACAAGCCAAGAACAAAAAGGGTTAGCGAGGGAAGGTTTTTTTTTTTTCTTTATGCCATTCTAACAAATATTATCATCACAACAGAACATGATATGCGATCAATCGCTTTCAACAAAAGATTAAAGGGGGTAAGAAAACAAAATTTCTAAAGGGAACAATCCCTATCCTGATAGTGACACTACATAATTACAATGACTGCACCACCCTTTTGGATCCTCTGCAATAAGAAGATCAACCCCCTTGTCAATGAAAAAATCATTATCGTAATGGCACTGCGGCAAGCACCCTTAAATGTACTATTCCTCCTCCAAAACAAGCCCACCAATCCGCTGTCGCCTCCTGTCAAAAACTGCTCTGAACGAATCATGCTCTGCACGTAGTCGCTCTTGGAATATTCTTTGCCTCTTTGACTCAACAGTATTAGGGGTCGGTGCTGGGATTTCTTCTTCAGGTAATGGGTTGGACTTCTGCAAGTGTTGAAAGCAAATTTAGTGAGGTTGCCAAGTCAACCCTATAGGAATGGCTGGAAGATGGGGGGGAGAAATAATTTATCTTTATGGGAGGATTAGCACAGATAATAAATGCGAGAGCAAAAATTTGTTCCAAGTGACCAGCTAGAAAAGAAAGAAACTTCTTCAACCAACTAAAAGATAAAAAGATACTTCCATGACAGAAGATGGCATAAAGTATCCTCTTAAAAATCCAAAGAATGATATTGTTTAAGGCAGCCATATTAACTGGATAACTAACCAAGTTGTATCCAGTGCCTGGTCCAATCACTAAAGACAATACGTTTCCCTTCTTCGCCGCATGTATTGAAAAACCAGTGTTGCCAAACTGCAGAGAAGGGAGCAACAAAAAGCGAGATAAGCACAATAGAATTTAGAAATATAGACATGCAACTATTCTAAACACAAAAGTAATCAGAAGAAGCATCAAGCTGTTAGATTACATAGTCACAAGGATTTAGCAAACAATCAGATTAGAGGCCATCATTTTCCAACCACAAAAGTAAAATCAAAATCAAAATATTTGTGACCCTGAAAGAAAAGATTCCGTCAAAACAGATTAAGCAACTCCACCGTTCCCTAAATAGGTCATACCGCTATATGTCCTACATCCGTTAAACATCTCTCTATCAAAAAGAATAATAAGCAAAACATATATAGAATGAATTATGTGGATGGTCAAGATACAGGCAGTCAATGCTTGTTGATCTACAATTAACATACAATGCCGCCCAACATGTTTAGAAGTTTCATAACACCACAGCTCCATATTGAGAATATGAATAACCCACATAAAGTGGGTAGATTATTAAGACACTCATAGGTCTTAAGTCCTACATTACTTACCAAGTAAAACTGAGTTTTATAAGTAATTCTAGTGACACTCCAAATTGACTCGTCATTTTGAACTGATTGCGCAAATCTAACTAGTGTTTTTCCTAGGCCATTACAAATTGTATCAAAACCACCTAGTAGTGTCATATGGTACCATAGCATTGTATGACGTGGCCCTTACGAAAACGTCATGGGTAAAGAGGGAGAAAATTGTAATACCCCAATTCTATATTGGATATTAGGAATATGAATAGCCCACATAAAGTGGATAGATTACTAATCATGGATGTTAATTCTCACATTGCTTAATTATTAGATGAAACTTGGCTAGTTGGCTTTATAAGTGATTCTAAGAAAGTTCAAAATTAATTAGTCATTTTGGGATGATAGTGTAATATGGCTAACACTTTTCCTGAGCTATCACACACGTTGCCATAATATTGCAAGGGCCCAAAAAAGCAAGTGAATATACATAACTGCACTCCTAAGAAGTCATTCAGCAATCAGCAGAAATCAAAGACAGAGAACATTCCTCCAGAGGCCTAGAATGGCTCAAAGTCAACCCCATCCTGGAATCTCCACTAATTCAAAGACTTCTTCCTTAATCCATCACATGCACAATTAATTTTTAAAGAGCCTTGAGTAAACTCACAAGACAGTTCCATCACAATGATCTTGAAGCCACATGTTATAATTTTGTCCATCAATCCACAAGTAACTACATATTTCTCACCTACATGCCGTTTGAGAAAATCGTTTAGTTGTTGATCCACACTGTTAACACATTTAGTTTCTATCGCCTATGGCCATAAACACCATTTGGATGGCAATTTTTACTACATTCAGTCATGATATGACAATACATCCTGACTGACTGTTAAAATCTATTAGCATGTTATTTGACGAACTCACCCTAAAATAATCTGCAACTCACTTACGTGAGTCAAAATACGTGTTATAATACAATATTCAATGAAATTTTTCAAGTTTTCCATGTCTATTTCTCAATTCTCTCAAACACCTAAAAAATGCACCAGATAGCAACACCAGATATTAAGATTAGTGAGGACAGTTAAAAATGTGATCAAGCAAAATACATTAACATTCATACGGGCTTTGAAGATGACAAACTAATAGTATAAACCATCTATAAATACCTGGTCAGCCCAACGTACAGATTTTGTTTCCTTGCCATATGCTTGAATCAACCCAGAAAGAGCATTTAAATTACGCTTCACCTTTTCAGTTCTTTCAGTATCATCCTCATCTAAATCATTCGACCATTTACTCCTACCTAATTCTTTCACGTCTTCGGTCGGATGGTCTCCTTCGGAATCCCATCTATTCCTATCCTTCGAAGAATCTAAATCATAAAATAGTCAAGCATATCAACATACAAATTTGGAATAAAAGTCATTGTCTTTCTTAATGGATTTAGGCAAAAGTAAATCATGCAATGATTTCTGGTTTTGTATAATGTGGAAAGAAATTTGTCATGGAGGTACGAAATAATTATTCAGATAAATTTTTCACTTGCCTTGGGGAAGTTCTCAAAGATAAAACTAAAAACAATTAGATTTTGTATTTCACAAAAATAATGAACTAACAAACTCATTAGTGCTGAAATCAGAAATTATCATGAAATTGTAAAACCTAACAAGAATGTTCTGATAATGAAGTATACACAAGACACAGGACGAGATTTTGCAAGAACTTGCTTCCACACAAACCAGTTAATCCACAGAAAATGTTGGGTTACTTTGGAGGCAAAGCAGAAACCTCACTCACCCAGTCAGATACCTAAACAGGGACCTATTTTTTAAAACTTAGTGTGCAAGTGCACTTACTGTCAGAAACGCCTTACCAATGTCTAAAATAAACTGCGTATTTTCCCCAAACCAGAACCTGCCATTTAAGAATTCATTCCCTGGATGCTAGTACACTGAGGAAAATTTATCAATAAAAAAGAGACCAATTCCAAATGGTATGACAATTTTTGTTTCAATGACAAGCTTGATGGTTATTCTTTCTTATTTTTCAACTTCAATTACAGACATTCCAAGTCCACAATCCTTGATTTATTCTGTCAAATGTGGTTTAATAATTTATAGTAACTAGACCACAATTATGTGAAGTATAAAGAGAAAATACCCAGCCATAACCCAAGCTTAATCGTTAAAGCGAAAAAAGAAAAGAAAAATAAAATAAAACAAAATGTGCTCATACACAGCAGACACAATTGTAAAACATCTATCATAAGTACTTGAAATGTAAATCAAAGAAAGTTGTGTAAGGGATACAAGTATACTTGTTAAAAAAAGAAAAGCATAAAAAATCAGAGGCAGACAGACTGTTACATAAAACCACTATTATGTGAAGCATAAAAAACCATAGATCTGGCTTATACCATCAGGTGCATCTACTTCAACAGGTGGTAGTATGATATTCTCATGCTTTCTTTCTTGCTCAGATACATTTTCATCAAGATCTCCATCTTCCATGTCCATGTCTACCTGGGAGATATTACATTTAAAATTTTAGATCAAAGCAGTTCAAACACTGATTCAAAAGTTCAATTAGTTAATAAGTTCCTAACACAACCGTAAACAATGAGAGACTACTACAAACAATTACACACACACACAGGGCGGGAGGGGTGGAGCACAAAGCTTAGTGAGTACATATTTGTATTATAATGAGAATCACGTTTTGCTCAATTTCTCATGGAGTCAAACTCTCATCAGTACAAGTCAAGGGAATAGCCCCCACAGAGCTGACAATCATGATAAGAATCGCACTTCACTTTTACCAAATTCGACAGACATGTTTCAGCCATTCAAGCATGTCACACCAAAATATATGGTAAAATAAAATTTTATTTTTAATAATGATGAAAGCATATTACTATTTAACTACCTCTTGAATTCCGCTTTCCTTCAGGTCATCCCCATGGAATAATGACTGTAGAGACAGCAAAAATACAGTATCAAAAACCAAGCGTAGAAGCAACTCCAATTTTTTCTTTAAAAGTGAAAATTTCAAATTTATACTGGACCTTCACAATTTAATGCATTTCCCGAATGAATATAGCATTTTTTTCTCCTTTCTTAAATGACCAAAATAACAAAGTTTACCCAAATTCAATAAACATTTCTACCTATGACTGCATCTTTGCTTCGAATTGAGAACATCATTACAACTGACCTTGACATCTAGTTGCAAGTACAAAGATGGAGCTTCCTCCCAATGCCTGGCCATCTTTTCAATGTCATCTTTGGTAAAACCATGCACATTCCTAGCTGCACAGCCCTAAAAATCCACAAAAATTTAAAAGTATGCCTCAATATGAAGACAAAAAGCAGTCCCAATAGAAGCTGTAACTCCATTTTTAGACTGAGGATTACTAAATGACATCTTTTTTTTTTTGGATAAGTGATAACTAAATGGCATCTTTGTGACTAAAAAAATAGCATGGCCAGAAAAAAGCAAACAACACGTTTAAAGTACTAATCCCTTCTTGTGCAAGAGCATCAGAAGATTAATAAAGAAACATTAAATGCTGTATACCACCCATCAAAGTATACGCTTTTTCACGAGGACACTTGATTCACAAGAATTATGAATTGAATTCTTGCAATGAAAAAAGAGCACCAAATATTGCATGAAAACAGTATGCAGCGAAATAAGAGTGAACTAAAATGATGACTTACAAGACTAGTTACTAATAAGTAACATATAAACCTACCACAGGGTCCTTATATGGAGCTTCTAATATGTAAACTTCATAACCTGAACTCTGACAAGAAGAAAAAAAAAGGACAATGAGTTAAGCCAATAATAAATAGCAAAACCACAAGTAACCCATCCTTGATGTCATAAAAAAACACAATAGCGAAATTTAAAATAGCAGTAAAAAGAAATGGGAAAAAAATGAAATGTTGTCGTATATTCTGCCTGCATGAATCAGCTCCTTTAGAATAGGAAAATTCACATAGACAACAGGTGTGATAAGCATCCACCACCTCCTACCATCTTACATGGACCAGCATCACCATATAACTCAGCAAAGACATGTAACGTTAGGCAAGCAGGATAGGCAGCTGCTTGCACTGAACAGCAGTAAAATACTTACAAGTAAATGTGCCCTTTGTGTGAAAATTCACCCAAATTTTCCGATATATTGGGAAGAATTACAGAGTCGTATGAATTTTTTTTCGTCAATTTTTCATAATTACAATTATCAAATTCTGCCAATATTGTCATTTTGAGAAGCATGATAGGACTGGACTACTCTGAGCAAGTTTAAGAGAAAAAATGACTAAGAGCAGTTACATCCTAAAATAGGGGCCAAAACACACTCACGCACATCAAAACACCAATACAACGTATCTTTTATCAAACAATTTCATTATCTATAATTTGTAATATTTCAACCCACTCTAATAAATGCCAAGCGCCCTCTAACATGTTTGGGTTCCTCAAAAATCAATGTTTAGGTTAGAATAAGGGTAATAAATGACTGTTAAGAATGATAAAGAAAACATGATCATTTCACATGTTAGAGGACACTTAGCATTTATTAGAGTGGGTTGGGAGAAAATTCCTTCAAATTAGTTTGAAGGAAATTTCTTTCCTAAAGAAATCCTCAACAACATGGTTATTACAGAACAATGCCAAAGAACTGCTGTGGGCATAAAATAGCTCAGACGCAAAATTTGGCAGACTGGACGATATTTAATTTCATTTGTCCCCAAATGAGAATGCAATTCTCCTATTTAACGTCAATCCAACATTTTAGTATTAAATATAAATTAATCCACGAAATTAATTAATAGGGAACAGAACTGTTAAATAATATAGCATTGATCCAACAGTAAAATTAGATCAGGTACAGGAAACATTATACTACCAACCACGCCATGTTGGGTGTATTTCAAATTTTTTTGAGTCGTCATTTCAGAACACATGGTAGAGGTTCTTAGAAAGAGAGAATTGAGGGTATACCTTTGCAATTGCCCAAAACTGAGCAAAATCAGCTACCCGCAGATTGCGGTCATCCACTAAGACGAGGCACACATACCACCAACAAAAGGGTCAATAGCCGAAGGAAACTGCATCTGTTGTTAGTGAAAATGAAGGCAGTGCATGGGCACTGCATCACCACTTAATCTATAATCAAACTAGATCATTGAACTTATTGAATGCCGTAACGAGCCAGCATAACCAGAAGAACCTTTCACACTTTTAATTGCTTTATCTTGTATTTATGCCTAGGTTTTGAAAATTATTATGGTTTTTTTAAATAAAAAAGGTACAAGGATTTCTTAGTTTTTTGAACCAGACAATAATTCAGACATATTTATATGCACCAATGATCTAGAGGCGATAAAGCGTATGAATTGGTGTTGCCATTAGCCTCGGAG
Organism: Carpinus fangiana; assembly: GCA_006937295.1. Classification (NCBI taxonomy): domain Eukaryota; kingdom Viridiplantae; phylum Streptophyta; class Magnoliopsida; order Fagales; family Betulaceae; genus Carpinus; species Carpinus fangiana. The sequence continues at coordinate 2,687,172 of CM017328.1, read as the reverse complement.
GTGAGCATTATAATATGACTAGTAGGCACTACCTCAAAATGATTAAACTAAATGACATCACATTATCAAACTGAGTACAAGATTTAAAACAGAATAATGCAAGTAATTCCATCTTCAAAAGTCTCAATAAAGAAAGTAATTTTTAGAATAACTAGAATTTACAGAAAGAAAATGATTAAAAAAATAATAAAATAAAAATCAAGCAAAAACATGAAAATTCTCAGTTTCCACTTTAATCCAGAGATTTTAGAATAGAAAATGCATACCAATGATGAAGGTGAAAACCCCCTCCTCAAGGGTCTTCTTAAAAGCTTTCAACATGCTTGATCGATAAGCCTGTCATAAAGATATATAACATTATGGTTTGAGAAAATTAATATAAATGTACATATATGCATATATACACACGAGAATGCATGTGCAAATGCACAATATGTCATTTAATTACACGCATTACCTCCTCCATTTCAGGTTCATAACAATACTCCATCACCTTCTTCATTACTGGTTTCTTCCCTCTGACTGAACTCGAAGATTTCGAATTGTCACCTTCCTCAACCTTCAGGGTAGAAGACAATGCTTATTCATATATTCTTTTTTTTTGATAAGTACTTATTCATATATTCTATGTTATTTAAACCTTAAAAACCAAAAGACATGAATATAAAATTTATAATAACTAACAAGGATTCTATGTAGATCATCAAACACAAATAAAGCCAACAACAAACCTTTTCAACCTCAGTCATGAAATAATCATCCATAGAATGAATGCGTGGAGCATGACCACCACTTTCAACCTCAAGGTCACGTACCATCTTTGCTAAGTAGCTCTTCCCACTACCTGAGATTATAAGGAATACAATAAGTTCCCCATAATATGGCCATAAACTTGGAGACTAAATAAAGTGGCAATGGAGATAAAATTTCTAACACAAACACATGAAGAATGAGCTTACAAAATGATAGACTCCTCAAACTCTCGTAAAGAAACTAGCAAAAGGATGAATAGAACTGCACAATCAAAATAAGCTACCTGGAAGCCCCCGAAGGATTATCACAATGTGATCAGGGCGGGTGGCTCGATGAGGCGGCTTAAATAAGTGGGAAGCATCAATAACTTTTGGTTTATCTGAAGATAATAGCTTCAAAGAAAAAGGTTGTCCATCCCCCACAGCCTGTGTAGACAAAATGAGTGGATTGCTTGAGATTTCTTAGAAGTAAAAGACATGAGTCAAGGAGTGATGCTGCAGATACAAAATCATGTAACAAGGCAACCATACCTCTGAAAGGAAGCCAGCGGAAGCAGGCATAGGTGGCCGTGGCTCATTATGGAAATAGGGCCGTGTCAAGGAGTGTGCTTCAGGAAGTGGTGGATATGACGATGGCACCATAGGCGATGAACTAACAGCAACAGGAAACAGAGAAGCAGATGCTGTAGGTGGTGAAGAGAAGCCTTTCAAATCCGAAGAAGGGCGCAATGCTGGGTCAACCGGGAGAGCTGGTAGTGGAGGAGCAGGAAAAGGAGGCTGACTACCATGTAACCGTGAAGCCTCCATTTGACCCATATTTTCAAAAATCCTGCCACCACCAGAAGCAGATGGAAAGTATATGCCATCCTCATTCCTATACGGATTGCCATTTTTTTGTGATGGAAATCTGACTTCAAGAGGCTGTCTCACATCACTTGGTAGGACAGGTGGATGTAAATCATGTCTCGTATCAACCGGATACTGCATTCCATAGGGACTGTTCGGATCACGATTGTCCATAGCGAGACGGCCTCTTTGTTCAGGATACGGCACACTTGTCCCTTGCCAATTGTTCATATGAGAATACTGTGGTTCATTTGCTGGCATGGAATCACTACTTTCCCGCTGTTGAGGATTCTGGGTATTGTGATAATTATCATTAGGAACTTCGGAAACCGGATAAGATGGTCGTAGTTGATCCACATTCCTCACATTTCTAATCCCATAAGAACTTTCAACCTGACCATATCTGGAATGAGGAAATTCCTCACCCTGAAACCCATTCCTATTACTCTGCATATACTGTTGTCCTCTTCTTTCGCCGGAGCCAAACCTCGAATCAAAACCTATCGGTCCCAATTCAGTCATAGAGTCCGGAAAGCCATCGACTTTTCCATACTCCCCAACACCAGGTCGACCATAATTCCCATCAAAGCCTGCACCTTCCTGAACATATATATTCGTTTCGCAATTCACTCCCAGCATCGTCGAGCCCGTACCGCCTTCGGCCGGCAGCAGCCCACTCGACACGCCACCGTGATCGCGAATCAGCTTCAATCGCCGCTCATCCTCCCAAGAAAGCCTCAGAGAATTCTGATTATTTCGAATGTCATCAACCCTAGGCCTCTTAGAGTTCCTATCACAGTCATCCACAAACCCATTACTGCAAGATTGCAATTCATAGTGTCCGTACGGGTCTCCTCTATCCAAGCTAGGATTTCTATGCCACGGCCTCGATTCCCCGAACGCATCCGCGAAGGGGCGGGGCGGCCCCGCAGGCCCACGGTACGAGTCGAATGGGAATCGAGGGTTTTGATTGAAGGGAGGAAGCGGAGGAGGGCAAAAGGGAAAGTGGGAACTGGAGCAGGTGGGGCAGATGTTACCTGGGAAAGGCCTGGGGCGCCATTGTTGTTGTTGATGGTCCATTCTGCAGGTAAAGGTTGTGGACGAGATTGGCTGATCAGGGTTCTTGAATGGGGTTGCTAGGGTTTCGAACATGAATTTGAGAAGAAAGATACTCGCCAGGTGGAAGGCAATGCCATGTGTGTCACGGATGAATATTCTAGTCTTCTAGAGACACCTTCAGGCTTTCGTGTTACAGCGGGAAATTATCTAACTTCCGTTCGTACCGTGTTTAATATAAGAAAAAATGTCTCGACTAAGTTTCGAAGGTGTTCGAGTCCCACCCACAAGGCCATAACCTATCTAGACCCAATCGCAACCCGCTAGGACCCAATTAGGACCCGCCGGGACCCCACGTCAAAAAAATATTTTTCTTGAAAATGATTTCCTATAAAACACCATTCGGTATTTAAAGTGCATGAAAAATTGCAAATATATTATATATATATATAGGTCATCGGGACCACCGATGTCGAATAATGTTTTAAGCGAAAATTATTTTTTCTGACAAATGATTTCCTAAAATAAAAATTAGTATTTGGCTCATACGAAAAATCACAAATTCAAATCCTAACGGGTTCCAATCGGATCTCAGGCGTCTCGATTGAATCCCTAACATGTGTGCATCAACGGTGGAATCAAACCGAATATGGGCAGAAAATTGTAGCAACTGCAAGGCAGACATTGCGGTGAACAAAGGCCCCATAGTTGAACTCCAAGGAGGCCTTCGTCATAACTGTGACTAGATCTATTATAAAAGTACAGTGCTGCCTACTCCGTCACCCCCAATAGCTTTAGGGCTTACCTACGGCGATTGACTGGACAATTACGACAACCCTTGGTTTGAGCCAACATGTCCTTAATATCAAAGTTTTAGCTTTATCAACTCACTGCATATAGACATTCATACAAAGCATCCACAGACAGAACTTTAGCACTATTAAAACTTAAAATTTAGGGAACAGAAATAAGAACAAGGAAGATAGAATTAGAGAATTAAGGTGATTTGGTCTATGACCTACGTCCACACATCAAAGTCTTTTCATGGCTAATAAGCCTAATACGAACGTTAAAAGTCTTTTATACTTTTATATTAACAACAATTAAGTTAATTTATCATTTGTAACTTTCTTGAGTTTCTTGAACTCTTATCTCAATAAGCTCTATACCCTTTTTGTGATTTGTTGGTTTGAGTCCTTTTCTGAGGCTTTGATTGACTAGAGTGTTTTGTATAATGTAAAGTTCAGAATGGAGTTAGAGATAGAGAATTGGTTGATAATAGTGACATACCATATGGGACTATGGGAGGGAATTACATGTACCAAACCAATATACGTACTCACCAGGCACCAAACAATTAGACACTTTCTAACAGCTCATACAACTCATACAAAAAGAAGTATAAATCCCAATATTCTATATTTTCAATAATTTGGGGTTTTTCTTTTCTTGAGTTTTTTTTTCAAATTATTTTATTTTTTTTATAAAATTAAAATAAAAAATTGCAAAGATTAGTGAGTTGGTCATAATTTATCTAAATTTGCAAAAATACCTACCTTTGAAATTAAAAAAATTGGTTAAATACTTAATAACTCCTTAGGGTTTCACAACTTTATTTTTTTCTCCCTAGAATTTGATTTTTATCACAGGATATCCATGTGGTTTTGATAAAGGACCAAATTGATCATTCTATTAGTTGACCATTAGTTGACTTAACGGAAGTCCATATGAACGAATAAATATTTGACATTTGGCATAAGTGACCACGTCATTATTGATGACGTGACGACCTAATTAAATTTTTTATTTTTTTTTTAAAAAAGACTAAAAAGACAAAAAAAAAAAAATTGGGGGTGGCTACGGCCACCCCCTTCAACACCAAGGGGTGGCTCAGCCACCACCCTTGGCACCTTGGGGGTGGCTGGCCACTACACGACAACCCTCCCTCTGCAATTTTTTTTTTTAATCCTTTTTCTTCTCTCCTTTCTTCTCCTCTCTCCCTCACGATCACGTTGAGTTCCTCCCCTACAACTCCTCCTCCTCCAATCACTCCCTCTTCCCTATTCACCCTCTCTCTCTTCGAAAAATGGCGACAGATCGGACCCTTCCGGCATGGGCTTCGTCGTCACGCATCTCAGCTCCTCCCTACACGCTACGCCTAGTCACGCCAACCGAACCTTGCTGCCAAGCTCCACGCCTGGCGCCACCGAGACCTCCTCTGCCATCACGATCTCTCTCTCGTCGCAGGCCCTCCTTTCCCTCTCCCTTCTCTTCCTTGCGCCCAAATCCACCGCCGAGATCTGGCTCCGCCTTTGCCTTTGTCTTTTTTTTTAAAAAAAAAATTTTATTTAAAAAAAAAAAAAAATTTAATTAGGTGGCCACGTCATTATCGATGACATGGCCACTTATGCAAAGTGTCAAATTTTTATTAGTCCACATGGACTTCCGTTAAGTCAACTAACAGTCAATTAACAGGAGGACCAATTTGGTCATTTATTAACACCATATGGACCTCGTATGATAAAAATCAAATCCTAGGGGAAAAAAAATAAAGTTGTGAAACCCTATGGAGGTATTAGGTATTTAACCCTAAAAAAATTGCAAAGATTTAGGCGTTTGCAAAAATACCTACGGTCCAAATCTTTGCAAATTTTTAAAAAAATTTTTGTTTATAAAAAAAAAGAAAATGAGTATTTAAAATTTTTGACAATATTTAATGAAATATTATAATGGAGGAGGACATTGCAAAAATTTAAAAGTTAAATACCATAAATTGAGAATTTTTAATATTAAATGGATAATTTCAAAAAAATACCATAAATTGAGAATTTTTAATATTAAATAGGTAATTTCAAAACCACTTCAAGGAGTTTTGTGAAGTTTTCTTTTTATTTTTTTTTTATTTTTGAAGGCTTTAAAAAGAATAATTAAAGAAAGAAGTAGAGCTTGAAGAGAAGAAATAGTAAAATAAAAGATATTTTAAAAAATAAAATAAAACAAATAAAACAAAAATCGAATTTAGATTATATACTAAATTTTAAGGTGTGTGCTTCATAAGAAAAAAAGCTGTTTAATTAGACCCAACAGCCGCCTTGTCTCTATAAAAATAAAAGCACCGGTGTGCTCTAATTTGCTATAACTCTCCGTCGTCGTCTTCTTCTTCTTGGAGCATATGGAGACGGAAACCAAAGACTACGACACGGCAAAAGAGAGACCCAGTTCGAGCTCGGGCTCGGGCTCGGAGAAAACGAAGGGTGCTATGAATATAGAAGGGTACCCAGTGAAGGGTCTGTCAATTGCAGGCCACGAAACCTGCATAATGTTCCCCACTCTCAAATTGGCCTTCGACATCGGCCGCTGCCCCCAGCATGCTATCTACCACGACTTCCTATGCATCTCCCACGCCCACATGGATCACATTGTGTGTCCCTTTTGTGCTTTCCTTGACTTCCTATTTGTTTTTGTTGCTGTTGGAACTGGAAATGGAACTGTTTCATTTTTATTTTCCATGCATATGTTTCTTTTACACCATATGGACAGCATCGTGCATACATTTTGTATTCTGGGTTTTCTGTTTACTTCGTGTTGTTATTTGTCTTGATGTTGGTGGAGCTATTTATTTTGGTTCAGTATGCTCGTGTTCTGTATTAGGGTGTCATAGTTTAGAGTTGTTAAATGGTAAATACTAGGTAAGTGATTGTATAATTTGGAGTGAGTTGGGTGGAGTGTTGTAGAGCTTAGGTATGATTTTGGTACTGGGTTTTGAATGAATTTGGAATTAAAAGTTGAAGAATTTTCAGTATTTGCAGTTTTACTGCGAGATGACCAACCAAGAGCTGAGGAACTCTACTTTTAATGCCTAGATGGTCTCAGTTGTAATTAGTTACAATTGTTGTGATGCATCACATTGTTGGAGGGTGTATATCATGATGAACATATTTGGTATTATCTGATGTTATGGCATCTTTTACTTATACATCTGTCGATGCAAGCAATTATCAAATTTCTCACTCTTATATAGCTTTCAAAAAAAAAAAAAAAAAAACTGGGCTAACCTCCCCCAAAAAAAAAAATTCCCCCAGAAAGAAAAAAAAAAGGGGGGGTATTTACTTGTATTTCTTGGTATTTTTATCAAATTTCCCATGAATTCTTGTAATCTGGCCTTTTATATTTTTGTAATTTCTTATGGATCGTTTTAAATTGTGTCTACAACTCCTAAAACTCATTTTGTAAATTGTATTTTTTATTTCTTTCGATTAGTATGATGGACTGCACATGGATTTTTTTTTTTCTTTGATTAATGTATTACTGTTATCGGTATTTTGCTTGAGTGTTACTTATGACTTAATACATTTACAGGGAGGTCTTCCCATGTTTGTGGCAACTCGTGGCTTATACAGAATGAAGCCCCCTACAATCATTGTACCAAAATGTATAAAAGAAGATGTAGAACAACTCTTTGAGGTGCACAGAAGAATGGACCAATCAGAGCTGAAGCATAATCTAATTGGCTTGGATATTGGTAATGGCCAATCTTCAATTCTTTCACCAAGTGAAAAATTGGTGTATGCTGCTCTCTTCTCTTCGAGTGTAATTTCAAGTTAGCTAATATATATATATATATTTTTTTTTTACAGGAGAAGAGTTTTATTTGAGAAAAGACCTTAAAGTAAGAGCTTTTAAGACTTACCATGTCATACCAAGTCAGGTATCATAATTAGTTGTAATTTTTTCTTCTTATGGCTTTCCTTGTAGACGCTGATGAATTAGTTTATGCTATGAGGTATCTGTAAGTATTGAATGACTATGAATGATTCCTGGCAGGGTTATGTCGTTTACTCTGTAAAACAGAAACTTAAGCAGGAGTACCTTGGCCTTCCTGGAAATGAGATTAAGAATTTGAAGGCATCAGGCGTGGAGGTTTGTCTTGACAGTTGCCTTCATAAAATTTCTTATGATTAATAATGGTTGGTAATTTGCTTCCTTTTCTTTAACAGCAGCCTTCATATTGCAATTTTTTGTATAACTATTCTAGCACCTCTTGAGTGCAATATTTTTCTTTCTCCTGTTAAATTGTTAATTTGATAAGGAGAGAACTAGAAACAAGATGTGGGAAAGTAACCACGGCCATGAGTAAAAGCAATAGATCTTCTAAATTTCACCTGCTTTCAAAATTCAAAAAAAATCAATGTATAGCATCCAGTAATAAGATATGTTATACTGTTTCTTGTTCAAAAGATTAGAATATCTTTCTTGCTATCACGTGTTCTTTCAATGTGTGCAATTTCTTGTTGAAATTATTTGAGATAAAATAAGCTTAGAGTTTTATGGGGCATAATTTCAGCATCTGGACATAAATTTTTGGCTTTTGTTATATCAGGGGTAACATTGTTAGGGAAAAGTTCTCAGAATTATGTTGAAACCTCAGGACATGGTTGATAGATGTTTGCAATAGGAAGTTTTACTTCTAACCTGATATCTTGGTGAGTATCGTTTTTTTCTCTTTGATTTTCTAATACACAAAAGGTTTTGACATTTGGTTCTCTGGTCACAAGGCCTTCATTTTCCCTCTCCCTGTACTCATCATGCTTTTTTGGCTCACCTTGCTTTTTCCTCTTTGATTTTCTAATGCACAAAAGGTTTTGACATTTGGTTCACTGGTCACATGGCCTTCATTTTCCCCCCTTTTGATAGCTGAATCTCCTTCTCCCTACTCACCTTGGCTTTTCTGCTTATAGAATATATTTTTAACTAGGATGGGATTGCTTTTGCAGATTACAAACACTGTGACAGTACCTGAAATTGCTTTCACTGGAGATACCATGTCTGACTTCATAGTAGACCAAAATAACATAGATGCTTTGAGATCAAGGATTCTTGTTATGGAGGTGCATTTCATTACTTATTAAAATTCCCTATTTCTCTGGGTGTATTTATATCTAGTGCTCCACACTCCCCCCCCCCCCATTCTCTTTCTTTCTCTCTCTCACACCCACACCCACACCCACACACTGATTCAGAAGAAAAGCTAAAAAGAACTTCAGTGATTGAAGAAAACATATATGATTGGGCGTTTGCCTATCCTAAAGATGGGCCTTTTGCTTTGACATTTTGGTACATTGAGATTTAACCAGAGTATTTATAGTTGTAGTTTTAACCAAAAGTAATTCTAGATTATTTATAGATCGCTATTCTCAATACAAATACTTGCTTTAGATGATATGGACCAAGTGAGGGGAAGCTAATTAAAAATTGCCATCCCCACCCCCCCCCCCCCCCCCCCCCCCACTTCTTGATTCTTTAATATTTGCAATTCTGCAACATGTGCTCTTCGGATGAGTGCACTTTATAGTCTCTGCTAATGCAGTACCTAGTCAGTGAGAGTATCAAAGTGACACTTCCTATGTGTCATCATATTAACCAAGAATGCATGCACACACAGATACACCATCCTCAAAAGTCATTTGAGCATCTATGATGGGTTGCACTTTGGCTGAGGCTCTTATATACTTTTATGATATTATACCTCATGTCTTTTCCTGCAGTGCACTTTTGTGGACAACTCTGTTTCAGTGGAGGATGCAAGAGACTATGGACACATTCATATATCTGAGGTTTAGTCTCCAAACTCTTCTATTAGAAACTATCATATTTCATGCCCTCATTGCCCTCTATCTCGTATGATGCATCCTTTTGGGTGTGCTTACTTTACTGTTTGTGTTTCTTTGATGGTTGAGCTGTCAGATATTAAGTCATGCAGAGAGGTTTGGGAACAAGGCAATTCTTCTCATCCACTTCTCAGCTCGTCATAGAGTTGCGGTATCTTTATACGAACTTATATTGTAATTTATTATTTCTGTCAGCAAATCATATAGGATGTGGGGCATATTCTATATGATGGTCCAATTTTCTCTCATAATGTCACTTCCTTCTTTATTCCTGATGGTAATTAAATTGTTAATTTGTACTTTGATTTATCAGGAAATTCAACAAGCTGTATCTGCGTTGCCTCCACCTTTAGCAGGTCGAGTATTTGCTCTTACTGAAGGCTTCTGATGGGAAGTGCAGCAAAGAGATTCTCATTTTTTTTTATTTTTTTTCATTAACCACAGAAATTTGTTGGTCTCTTATTTTTTGGGTTAAATCTTGCTAAATCAAAATTATGGTGATCATTATAGTTTCCTTATTGTCTTCGTTTGTTACAAACATCCGCTTTCTGAATACAATGAGTAGTGCCATGAGTCATAGTTGGACAAATTAGAACACTGACTAGCAATTTGAGCAATAAAATTACTAGAAATCTCTCATCTTATAGTCAAGTTCATTTATATTTTAAATTGGATTTAAAATGCAGGAAGTTGATATTTATATTGACATAGCATGAAAGCGAATACATGGATGTACACCTCGAATTTTTTTTTGAAATATCATGATAACAATGATAATATGACATTGAATATTTATAGGTTATAACCAAATCATGCTCGACTCCTAATTCAAGAAACTTACAAGCGACTCCTTAAAAGTAAAAATTGAAAAAATAATAATTTAAAATAATAATAATTTTTCTTACAAGAAACTTATTAAATTATTGAACCTTTCACAAAAATTTACAAAGAAAATCATAGCTATCATTTGAAATTTGTGTTTCTTAAATTAATCATTTAATTAATATTTTAACAAAAGCATGTTACAAAATTTCAATTATACTTCTCAAATCCCAAGCTTATACAATGTTGGAACGCCACAATCTTCTAAAGATGCTTTGTTGACATTAGAGGTGTCAAAGGAATTTTCTTTTCATGAAAAAAAAATTGAATGTCCAATGACCGTTGCAGTTCTTAGTTGTTGCACTATGTGAGGAGCCAGAGTGGCTGAAGGCCTAATAGAATTGAAGCTTAATGTTCCTATCGCCCGCTGCTCATTTTAAGAGGGTGAGATTGAAGAAGACATTGCATATAATCTAGAGCTGGATGCAAGAAGTTGAGTAATTCCATTAACACTTAAGTTTGCGAGAAAACTGGAAGCTTCATATGATTTGAAGACGTTGGTTGTAACAGATCATTAATGGTTGTAATTTGATATATGACATTTTTTGAAGACTAATTCATAAAAATAAAAAACTGCATTTTCCGGGCCAAAATTAAGACCTTGTCTAAGATTCCTCTCATTTGTATAAATTATAACTCAGCATTAGACTGCCATCTAGATTAAACCTTAACAAAGCAACATCCCCACAGAAGGATAAAAGAAAAACACAAATTACTGACAGAATAGACCAGGCCAAATTCTGCAAATGCAATAACAGGAGCATTGATTTTAGTGAGAGCTTCTAGTTCTGTGCGCTTCAAACTTCAACTTTCAGCTTCTCAACTACATTGGTCATCAAACAACATAGTCTGGCTTCTGAGGCTAAAGAATTAACCATTCCCTCCATTGATCTCAGCTCTTGATGAAACTGCGGATGCAACACCAGCGAAGAAAACTTTTCATCCAGCACCAACCCAAGACAGTTGATGACATCTTCAAGCTTAGGAACCCAACTGCAGGCCTTCAAACCTAACTTCGATGACGGTTCGGAACATGGAACTGCTTGGGGAAACCTCTCATACTTCTTCAACCACTTCCCTAAATACTGAATCAATTTCATCATCTCCCTGCCACTCAACTTATTGATTGAGGACGATAGTACCACTGCATCAACATTTGATGAGGCCAGCAAGTAGTGCAAACAAAGCTCAGGAGCTGAGAACCCGTCATACGCCATCATAAGCAAAATTGAAGCATCCTTTGCCCAACACGCTTTCTTCCCTGTGAGACTCCTATCACTTGCCTTCTCAATTGCTGACAAAGCCTGCTTCTCCCATTCCTTCCTCACATTCACCATGCTACTATAAGCCTCTTTTGGAGGACAAAGAAAATACTTCAAAATGGAAAGTAATTCAGATGCCCCAAGATCCGAAGCATGCTTAATACATACACAAATCAAGTCTGACCTCTTCTTTGCCACAAGTCTATGAACCAAATTCAAATAACAATAATGCTCAACAAGCCCATTAACAATCAAAGCCTCAACCAATTCCCAAGTCTCCAAAACCACAGACACGTCCAAAACCAAACCAGCAACATCCTTTCCCATCAAAGACCCTAGCTTTTCAATCAACACTTGAGTATACCCATTATCCGATGAATCAATCCCAATGGAAACTCCAAATTTGTCCCTGATTTTCTCAAGAAACTGATTCAAAGTTAGAATAAACTCAGCCTTATCAAAATCATTTGAGTTCTTGACCTTCCGCTTTAACTTTGAAAAGAATTTCTTGCCCAAGTCAATGACTTCAGAATCGGTCTGCGAGATTTGCCAGCCCACAACGGGGTTGACGAGCAAAACAGGATTTGGGTCTTCAAGTTTGGGCCTCAAATTGAGCAAAGCATCATCTGGGTTGAGAACAATCGGGTACTCCAATTGCGAAGCAAGTGGCTCGGAATTGGCCACAGCCTTTTCTATCACTTCGAGCAGAGTCATAGCGAAATTGGAAAGCAAAGCTAAAAACCTGAAGAGCAACATATATACATACCTCGGTATCAAAAAGACAGAAAGAATAACATGAGGACTGTCAACAATGAATAACAGCATATGCAGACAAATCAAAAAGATATAAACTACAAGCGCAATGTGATTACATACACACAATCACCATCATCTAAATCACCAATTTGCAAATTCAACATTTCATTTTGTCACGAGTAAAATTATATTAGAAAATATGAATGGGCATGACAGAGATGCCAAAACTTAAACCCAAGACTAAACATACCCATGATATAATTAATATAAATTAAAAAAACCTGCGCCCAATACGACATTTCATCAAACAGATAGAATGCCCAAACTTGTTAAAAATTATACAAAGAAACCAATCATCCAAAGGTCAATACTTTACCACCAAATCAATTTCCCACAAAAAACCCGGCAATACCCAATAACTAACCTGAGGAAAATTTTCAAAGTTTTGATACAACAAAATCCATATATATATCCAATATGATGTACATAAAAAAAAAAAGAAAAAAAAAAAGAAAGAATATATTTGAAGCGAAAAAGAACAACAGCTTCTATTCTATAAAAAAAGAAAATAATAAGTAGGGACTGTTTGGCTTGGATTACCTAAAATCCTTTTGTCAGAGTGGGTGAAACTGTCGATCTGAACCCAAAGGAAGTTTAAACCTTGGCAGTGGTGGTTCGGTAGTGGCGTTCGACGGTGGCGTTGTTTTGTGGTAAGATATAAGTCAAAACCTTGAGGTTGCAGTTTTAGGGCATTTAAGAATGCTGTACGCTGGCATAGTAATATGGACACTTATTTGAAAAACCCTCTACTTTTTTGTTTTTTTTTTCTACGCTTAAACCCAGTACTTCTGTACTTCTATTAATGGAAGTACAAAAATTAGTCATATTTACAAAAAAAAACAAAAAAACAAAACTTATATGTATATATATATATACAAAAAAAACTTATATATATAACTTATATATACAAACAAACTTTTATATATATATATATATATAAGTTTTTCTTTCTTATTTTAGCCCCTAGAATATTTAGTTATTTTTCTTACAATCCGTCCCATTGAACTTCTAATTTGGTCCCTGCTTAGTGAGAAGTGGAAGTGGGAGTTCTTTTTTATTTTGGCCCCTAGAATATTTATTTATTTTTCTTACAATCCATCCCATTGAACTTCTAGTTCGGTCCCTGCTTAGCGAGAAGTGAAAGTAGGAGTCGCACCAAAACTTGTCACTTGATTACTGCAATAAGGTTGCTTGAATGCTTTTCAAATCATATGTAAATCTATGTTATATTTTTATTTTAAAGAAAGAACATGGAAATTCTTTTGTCAAAATAATAAAATTTGGATCAAAGAAATGTCAATCCCATTAGTTTATATTTATTGTTTGAATGAGTATATCCAACATATTTAAGTAATTTTACCATATTATAATAGTTATGACGATGATGGTAATAATAATTGCAATAATTTTTTTTTTTTTATACATGTTCATACAAGGGAAGAGGGAGAAAAGAGGAGATTCGATCTAGTGATTTTTACTTCATAAAGCATGATCCATAATGACTTAATAATGATAGTAATAGAAGTACAATATTATAGTGATAATGCAAAACTAATGCTACAAACTACACTTTTATTCTATCATTAACTTATTCTGTTGACGTTATAGTTCCAAGTTCAAAGTGAAAATTTGGAGTACTCTCTTGACAATCCGATCCAAGCAAGCAAAACCAACAATGAAAATTCCCAATCAAAACTTTAAATAAGATCATACTTCAAAATCCCTCATCCAAACACAACGTTAAATATTGTAATACAAGCGATCTTCCTAGTTTGTTGCACTAGAGGTTTGAAATGAAGCAAAGATTTCATCAAGTGCCACCGAGTAAGGAGACACTAGAAACAGACAACCATCTTAGGGACAGATCATAAAATAGTCTTAATGTTTAAGCCTTTTGGTAGGCACAAGACAAAAAATAAATCTGTTCCCTTGTCTTCTTTGGTCCCCTTCATCCCTGGGTTTCACAAAACTCCATGCTACCAGCAGAGTCGTGGATTCACCTTATTAATGCTTCAAAGAATGCTGTCCTTCTTCCTTCTTCTTCTTCGTTTTTATTATTATTATTTTTTATTTTTTTCCCAATAACTCAGGGCTTTGACAAGCAAAACCATCCCTAAACTGACTTATACGATCAAGTCAGACCAGACATCTGCAAGCAACAAGCAATATGAAGTCAGAATCTTTGCATAAAGTATCCTTTAATTTCTCACAAAACCCAAGAAAATAGAGAGAAAGTGAAGGACATTGGTGTATTTTGGGAGTAAATTAAGCAATAAGCTACCGCTTTTAGGCATTGTAAGTTGAATATTTTTCTCTTCTTCTGTTGTTGCTGCGACTCCCTAGGTTGATGGTGGAATTTCCCAGTGCTTTGGCAGGGGGCCAACATCGTAAATAATCTCTCTATGGCTAGACCAAACAAGCTTTATTGCTTCTGGGGTCCCAATTCCAGCGCCCCTAGGGTCTCCAGCTGGTCCAAACCTGTCACACCATTGTTTATGACAAATTTAAGCACACGTCAATCTTCTCGTGATAGAAAAAGACTAATGAATTTTCTACCAACCAATGATTCTGAGGAGCTCCAGTTGTTCTTGCTCTTAATCCAGCATAAGTAGTTCCATTTACTGTATTTCCAATAACTTCCTGCACATTGATTTATAACACATATACTAAACTGAGGCAATGTATCTGAAAATCATCTTTTATATATATATATATATATAACTAATCTAAATTCGAAATTCGAAAAAAAAAAAAAAAAAAAAAAAAGCGCGAAAAGGCACAACCAAGTCCCGTCATCATCTAGGGGAGCACCTTTTTTTTTTCTTTTTTTTTTTTCAGAAGACTGCACAAATAAGGTTGAGTGCCCATATTAAGGGACCATACATTTAGACAGGAGTTAAAGTATGTCATCATGTCCAAACACCAGCCCCTTCTTCCCCAACAAAAGGAGAAAAAGGAACTGGAAATGACATATTCATTAAACAGGTTAAGCTCATACACAACAATGAGCTGTTAGTACATAAAGCAACACAAAGGCCAAAGGTTGGGAGTTTAGGCCAGCCACGACAGTGAAGCTTCTTAGCCATCAAGGATTCAAACAACTTTAAATGCATCAACATTTCATGAGACTGGAGATTGCCAGGTGCTAATATTTTGAGTACTATCACTTCATATTAAATACATCCCAATAAAGACAAACATGACAAACAATAAGAATATCCAAATTGTGGGAGCGCACACACACAAACAATCAGAGGGAGAGAGAGAGAGAGAGAATCTTGCCTGGAGGAACAGGGGATCATTTGATACAACAGCAGCTGTTAAATGGGCGTGCATTCTCTCCAGAGCATCCAAAACCAGTGGGAGTTGATCTTTCTTATAGTCAGTAATAATCTAGGCGCAATACAAAACATAACTAACATTTAGTCAATAATAATCAAGGAGTAAACACAAAGACACAAGCAACATTTAGCTTCCAGCTATTAAAATTCAATCCTTTGTCTAAATAATGAAAAATTAGAAAAGAACAGGATGGACTTTTTCATCTCTCTCTCTCTCTCTCTCAAGGCATGTGCACGCACAAGCAGATGTGCATATACAAGCATGGAAATGGGCATACAGTAACAGCATTCTCATTTCCCAAAATTGTTTCGTGAGCCTTTTTTCTTTCCCACAACTTTTAGTCACCTAGAATAACTTTAAAGATATAAAAGACCCTTTTTAGCTTCAAGGCACACATTAACAGCTCAAAAAGAGCCTTTAATATAAAGACAGAGTTCAAACTCAAAATATTTGCTCTGATACCATGCTAAATCACCAATTTTCCTAAAAGTTTAGCTAATAGTATACTAGCAAGATATGACATTTTATCCTCATCTTATTCAGAGTCTCATGGGTTATGCCTAAAAGTGTGGTTGAGCTACTTCAATGGTGGAAGACACAAGGGCAAGGACAATGCAGAGAGGCCATTTGGAAAGTTATCCTTGCTTTACTAATGTGAAGCATTTGGAGAGAAAGAAATCACCGTCTTTTCGATGACCTTGAGTCTAATGTGCTTCAACTAAAATCCTGCTTCTCGAATGCCCTCTTAGATTAGGTTGTAACTTCTGTTCCTAATTTTTCTTCCTCTTAACCTTGTAGATCTTGTTAACTACTTAGATTTTAGACACCATTAGGGTGGCTGTTTCTCTTGTATACTTTTCATGTACGGAGACTGTTTTCTAATCAATTATTATTCATAAAAAAAGTTATGTAATTAATATTCCTATATAATGCGTCACAAAAGCAGGTCTACCTACTTCAAAATTGCACAATCTTTTTCAGTCTGTATGCCAAGTTGCCAACTAGTAGTATATTTGTGAAACTTTATAATTCAAATCTGTGCCATTTTAGGTGCTACTTGCATTGCAATAGAAAAGACGAGCAAACTATGGAATTGAAAGAAGCCAGGCTCTTTGTGGATGTCTGCAATTTGAGATTTCACCAAGAGTGCCCAAAGTCACTCAGAATTCACTCAAAAGAGGCTAAAGCAGCAAATAACCACGGTGTAATTCAAACAATATAAACTTTATATGAAAAGTTTGGTTCTCTAATTTGTTGTTATCAACACTAAGCATTTAATATGAAATAAATTAGGAGATGGGAAACCAACCTACATTCTGAAACTAAATTCCCACAGAAGTTACTCTGACCAACTGAAAAAAAAAAGAAAAAAAGAAAAAAAGAAGAAGAAGAAGAGTTTGATACTATCAGGGATATGATAATCCCAATTCAAGACACAACCCCAAAAATTATCGTATACAGGGGCCTCAAGTTCCATCCAAGTTGATATTTTTAACAACTAATATTTTGAATAGCCAGTGATATTAGTTTACTCAGGATACCAGCATGCCCTCCCAAATAATTCTAACTAAAAGTGCAGAATGAAATTTGGTAATACACAATATTAAAACAAAAAAACAAAAAAAAGGTGTCAGTATTGTCTTTCTCTTCTTTACCTGGAATGGTCCAAAAATTTCTCTTGTTACAAGCTCATAGTTGCTGTCCTTAATAATTTCTTCAAGTGGGACGTAAACAGCTGTTGGTTTTAGAGCACCATATATGGGTGGAATGGAATGATTCTTTAAAGGTTCACCACCAAAAAGTAGTTTTGAACCTGGTATCTGAAGCAGTTTATTCACATGTTCAAGCATGGCTGCAGTTGTGAACTGCCACAAAAAACAAAGAAGCAAAGTTAATAATCTGCAATTGAATTGAATTTTAAAACATTGTGGACGGTGATCATAGTGGAGACTACTCTTAAATTACCACTTATTCTAAAAGCTTAAGCTGATAGGAAAATGTAAATTTGCTTTAACACTCACCCTCAAGTTCGAGCTTATATTTCCTTTTAATAGATGAGACCCAACACGTGGAATATTTAATTTAAAATGTGGGGTGAATTGACGGAGTCAAAGTTCAAACTCAAGACCTTTTACTCTGATACCATGTTCAATCATCACTTGACCTAAAAACTTAAGTTGATAGGAAGAGGTAAATTTCATCATTTAATCAATACTTTAAAAATTACTCAGCGAGATAAGTGTGAGCACGCTAGATATACAAAATTTGAATAGTTTTACTTGGGTGTAGGATGAAATGGATAATACTATAAGGAATAAACTAACTCCATAGATCCATGGGTCAACCAAGAATGCCATACTTCAGTGGCCCATAAGCATGCAAAGATGTCTAGGTTGACTAGGTGTTCCGATCAAATCAGCCAACACTGGCCAAATCATCAAAGGGTTCAGCACTTAAGCCTAAGCCCCTGCTTAACAGTTCAGCAAAGCCACTTTTGAGATTTAATCCATTATCCAATAACCCCTGTTTCCCTACACATCATGCATATTTTTAAGGGGGAACCCATTAAATTGACTTCATCAAGGACTTCAACTTTACAATCTAAAAAATCTATCTGTTCAAATACTCCAATTTCAAAATGTCACTCCTTAACTCTTCTAGGATGGTAGTAGGAATGCTATTAACTTGATGATCCATAAGTGGTATTATGTTGATCATACAGAACAATATAATTAAAATAGCAGCAAAAGTACCATACTTACAGTAAGGACAGGGCCAATAGTTAAATCTTCCAACTTCCTTCTCTCAGCAAGATTTTTTATCTTGGATACAAGTGAAGTTCTAGACCAGTTCTGCACAAGGGTAGCAATAAGATTTTCAAGATTAATGAATGGAAAAAATTCGGCGCAGCAATTAATATGCCCAATTCACAATATTGTGACTATGAGAAAATCTATGAAGATGACATAAAAGACAAAACATGATCCAAGATAGAAACACTAGAGGTTATCTTCTTAGTCTTAACAATAAACATTCCTAGGAAGTGTCAAATGCAAGAAACTAACCTCATGCATGAATAACATTGATTGTGCAGAACACTTCTGACCACTGCATGCATAAGCATCCTGATCACAAACCCATGCAACATAATCCTCCTGCCACTCAAAAATCAGTAAGACATAAATCAACAAAACCAATAAATTTACACATTGAGAACTGCCTACTTTAAAGTTCAAATTTTTTGTAAGAAACCTCCTGAACATCAGGCCCAAGAATTTTCCAGTCAAATCCTGCATCTTCCAATTTAATTCGACCTTTAAGGTCAACAGCCAATTTATCTGCCACTCTTGAGCTACCAGTAAATAGGGTCATTCGTGGATTTGCCTGCAAAGTAATAAAGAATGGAATTTAATTTTATATACAATCCAAGCAAAAGTGCATGTAGTAATGCACACATAAGAATCCTAAGGTGAGAGCTATTCCTATCATAAAATAACTGAAATGAGTTCACCATTGGATGCTGAAATCTCTTTTTCATAAGCAAAAGGCATTTAATTTAGTGATAACTATGCTTTTTCCAAAAGTAAAAAATTTCTTGGATCACAATCTCTATAACTATTATTGGCTGCTATGACCACGCATGTACGGCATATCCTCGCACCAACATATAACCACTTCCATTATTACCACCACCAATACCAACACCACCTTATCTTTTTTTTTTTTTTTGGTCCTATATGGTTCGTTACCAACAGTATCATCAAACCCACTCCACCTCCAGTGAAGGAACCAGGAATTCTACAGCTCCTTGGTTGCCACTACCACATTACCATCATGTAGGTTACCATCTAACCAAAGGATAACATGCAGATCATAAGTTGACATTCTGACTCTGTTATCATTTTTGTACTGCTACAGATGTGCAGATTACTGGCTTCATGGTAAAACAGTTGAGAGAAAATACAGCAAATGAGAAGACGGAATGTTCCAGGAGAAATGAGCATACCAAATCAATAAACAATCCATACAAACTTAGAAGAGCAAGTTGGGGAGGGACCTTAGGGGGTGTAGAATAAACAAAAAGAAACTAATTAAAAAAATTGGTAAACCACAAAATAGTAAAATATTCACAAGATCCTCATGGACATGTTGAATACACTCGAAGTTCCAAATCTTAATCACTCAAGATTCACTGAAGCAAGCAATTGCAGATATTTCAGTATAGGCTCTAATATTAAGAAATAGAAAAAGAAGATCTATCATATCAGGAAAACCAACCTCCAATAACAGCTTGTTCATTGCCTTCCCATCAGAATTTATAAAGTCAACATCATCCACTGGTAACCCACAATAATGAAGTAGTCGCATCATTTGCTCCATCACAATGCTCACCTACAAAACATTATCAGTCTATTTTAAAAATATGCACTGTAGAACATCTAAGAAACATATCACCAACATAGAATAGTACAATGCACAAGAAAGAGATGCCTATATTTAAAAGGATAATTTACAAAAAAATAAAATAAGATTCTTTCAAAGCACTGTGAACATTATTCCACCAACTTCAGAAACCACAAAATCCAACTCTTGGATTCACGCATCATCATTATTCTCTCTCTCTCTCTCATAGACATCCATAAATGTTCTTTATCTAACAAGTTGTATGATTCTTTCCTTAATTGCACTAATATGTTAACTAGGGCATCGCCAAAAATAAATTGATAGCATTTGTTTGAACTAATTAGTATGATATCAGAGAATTAGAAACTTCACACCAACCATAATACATAAAAAGAACTTTTACAGGCATACCTTGCTATCAACTTTAAGAATGGGTTTGTTGCCCATATAAAGTGCACCCATCAACTGAAGTGCAGGAATCTCCAAGGGAAAATTGAAAGGAGTAATAATTGCGACCTGCACAGACAGTCTTTTAGATTAGCAAATTATGAAGAAACTGTATACATTGTTTATGATCTACTATTCTGACAAAAAAGGATCTCTAGAACATTCAAATTTAAAATAGAAAACTATGACACGGAGACATTGTATTTCAGAAAATGAAACCCAAATCCCCATCAAGATGACAAAATAATACGCAGAGTTTAAAAATAAAAATTTTAAAAAAAGCTATACCACCTGAGAAAGCATCTACCTCATCGAGATTTAGCTCATTTTATATCCAAGATCCATCAGTTTTTCTTAATTTATGCTGTACTGTATGTGCTTAATTGAAAAATTAGACTTTTTTTTTTTCTTGAAAGCACAAGAAAATGGGTATCTACTTCAAAATTTTATCAGATTCACTTACTATACAGGAGAACACCATTTCTCCGTTTCAAATAGTCAGTTCAGAGTGCATTGTATTGCCTCAGATCTAAGGAAATTAATGAAGAGCTCCAATAAACATAAAAAGAGCCTAGTAACATGTTTTAATTATACTGTATAGACTCCTTTAACACAGACCTTCCCTCTGTTCTCTTCTACTCGCTTGCCACTGTTCATCCATCATTGATGGAAGGGTGAACAAGCTACTGTGAATTGAGTAAATTTTTCAAATTTTCCATTCATAATTTGATTGCCCCATGTTTAAATGATTTTTGCAATACAATTGATGAAGGTCTTCATACTATAGTTTCTATTAGTGTCATTCATATTTAGAAGGAACAACTTACAGGACCATAAGGCCAACGAAAACCATGACTTTGCTGTCCGAGATGATTTCCAGGTACTGCAAAAGACCTTGCAAGGAAACGAACCTACCAAATTTGTCAATAGAAATTGTAAAGAACTTCTTCAGCAACTTTACTAGAGAAACTATAGCAGAAAATGACAGTCTATTACAGAAAGATTGGAAAGCAAAATTATGTCTAGGGTATTTCTTCCAGAAGTTGGTCATAAATGCAGCATAACATAGGAGTAATTAGATCATTGTTGCATCTATTAGGATGAGAAGACCAGTTGAAAGATTGTCAGTTACAGGTTATCAACACGAAAAAAGGCCATTTTCCCTCTACAACACTCAAATAATTTCATGTTGATGGTACCTGATCACCAGAGAAATTTTCTAGAAATTTTTGAGTAACAACAACTTCACCAAGAGCCTGCTGGTAACTCTTTGGAGAAACTCTCTGTATTAACCTAGTGAAGAAATCAGAAACCTGAAAGTCATATGAATAAAAAATTAATGTGATAATAATGATCCAGACCTTTAGAAAAACAACTAGAATTAATATATTTGATATAGCATAACCTTAATAGAGTTACATAATTCAAATAAGAGGAAAAAAACATAAAAAGACGAAGGAAAAAGATAAAAAGATAAAAAAAAATCATTATTCTTTTGCTTACAATACACTACCTTTGGAAGGGAAAGCATGTGGGCTGCCTTTGCAGATATGTCTCCAAACAAAAGATACCTGCAAAAGATGCCTTCTCATCAGTTGTTTTAATTTGATAAAACATTGTGATTAAGGTCCTCTTTTAAGGAAACAGAATCATGATATCCTTGGCGATGCTATCTCTGATAGAAATTAATAAGCAACGGGAAGAAAATAGAAGAGAGAGAGAGAAGAAATAAAGAAACAGAGAGATAGGATGAGTAACACAAACCTCTCTGGTTCTTTAAAGGGATTGTGTAGACCATGCTTCGGACACTTGGACAAGCTCTCTATAAATGGCTAAGCAATTCAACAGTTTGGTGAGAAAAAAATTGATTTAGATGCAAAAAGGCAGACACAAGCAAGAATTTAAAAGTTTAAAATTATTGCATTCATGAAAGAAGGAAAGTGGAAAGATGACATAATGGAACACAAGGACTTAAGTTTAAAATTTAAAAAACATACCCGAATGCCTGTTTCATCTACCTCAGCAACTTTAATGAATGGCTCTCCATTTAAAGGATCCAAAAGCGTATTCCAACTTGAAGATCCTTTCCATTTTCCCTGCACTAAAGGTGGAGACATTCTACGTTCAAAATACAAGGTCATGTGGATTTATACAGAAGACAGGTTGAGAGTCGACCTCGAATCCAGTAACTAAGATATGATGAACAAAACTCAATTATTGTAGTTGCCTTGACGTTAAGCTTTGGCTCAACATGGTTAAGAAGTAGATGCAACAACATTTTTTTCTTTGGGGATGGGATGGGGGAGAATAATTGACTGATATTTCACACGTTTTACTTTTAATTTGAAGGGGTAAAAAAAGAATTAACATCCTGATTATCAGTAAGACATGCTGCTAAAGTTCCAGTACCTACCCAAGTTATGAACTTCAGCAGGTTGAGAACCTGATATTTCTTCAACATCTACGGTAGCAAAGGGTATAGAATGAATAGATCTGCTAAAGAGAAATTGAAAAAATGTAAAGTTTTATTAGGGAAACCATTATAAGTAATACATACAAAGTGCTTTGTAAATCAACTTCAGATATTTCGAACAAATAGCATGATTCTATAATCAAACCTCCATATTACTAGCATATCTTTTCAAATATTACAAGAGAGTCCAAGGAAGAATTATCAAGTACAGATCCCTATATTACCCTTAGAAATTCATTAGGACTCTAGGAGTGTGTATACATGACAGCTTTATTTAATAGATTGGCTTGAAAATAGTAGAGGCAGAAGAGCACTTCCAAAGCTGTCTTGTAAACTGGCTCCAAATGCAATCATTTACAAGCAGTAAGCATATGCATAATTTCTAACCATCCTGACAAACATAATCATATCCCAATTTAACCATCCAACTTTCGGGCCTACGATCTTGAATCCAAAATAAGCTACTCAGACAAGGGATGACAATGAAATTTAATTTTTCTGTGTGGAAATATTAACAATAGAAAATGATATCATATATATTCAAATAATAATATTTATTATTTTTTTTTTTATAAGTAAAGTGAGTTCATTGAAAACCAAAAGGTACACTCAAGTACATAAGAAGTATACAAGAGAAACACCTAACCAAAAAAACAAAGCAGAGACAAAAAAATAAATAAATAAATAAATAAAAACATGAAAACTATAAATATGAAAGCAACATTATGCAGCAATCCACTGAAAAAAGGTATAGAAAAAGAAGGCCTTTTAGTTCCGCCACCGTTCTCTCATTGACTTCAAAGTTCATATAATAAATTAGATGNTTAACAATAGAAAATGATCTCATATATATTCAAATAATAATATTTATTACTATTTTTTTTATAAGTAAAGTGAGTTCATTGAAAACCAAAAGGTACACTCAAGTACATAAGAAGTATACAAGAGAAACACCTAACCAAAAAAACAAAGCAGAGACAAAAAAAAAAATAAATAAATAAATAAAAACATGAAAACTATAAATATGAAAGCAACATTATGCAGCAATCCACTGAAAAAAGGTATAGAAAAAGAAGGCCTTTTAGTTCCGCCACCGTTCTCTCATTGACTTCAAAGTTCATATAATAAATTAGATGGATTATGCAAAAATACGGCCACCAAAAAAAGTTCATATGAATTAGCTTCAATGTAAATTTCTAAACAATTGGTGGGTATGGAGAATGCATTCAGCTTGTTGGATTAGCACAACATAAAGAGTTGAAACAGCAGACTCAACTCGACCCACTTTCAAAGACCACTAAGGTTGCGGAAATTATCAACAGCCAACCCTGCTACTTCGAAAAATGCCTCATACCAACTATTTGGGATCTGCTACAACAGTCAGTCTATGACAAGCATGTTGAAGTAGTGCATTCTTCTAGATTACAATATATAAACCTCAACCATCACATGAGTAACCAAACATATGCATCTCTGACTGAAACATAGAAATGAATGCAAAATCCATGACTTCAGAGCACCACAAAGTGGAAAAATCAAGCAAAAAAAAAAAAAAAAACAAATCAACACTCAGAAATGACAAATTATTTTCAAAAGCAACACAAGCCCAGCAATATGCCCATCATTTCCAACAAACCCACAATTTGAAAAGCGGTAACTTTAGCAGAAAAGACACTAAAATACCTTACGAGATTGAAAGAACCGAACCAGCTGACAACCTTCTCGGGAGCTCCGGCCCTCATTCGTCTGCAGACTAGAAACCTGTTCATTGTGCGTGATAGTTCACTGAATGGACTGGGTTCTGTTCCAATTTAAAGGCCCCGTCAACCTCAAGAAAACCTTAATCAGATGATTATAGATGATAATGATAATGATAATGATAATCAACTTTTTAATGTTGCATCTTCCTGTTACCTAGAAAATCGAAACCATGCCCATCAAACACATGGAAAATGTCAGTTCGGAGATGCCCTTATCACCTAAATGTTGGTTCTTTCTGCTTTTAGACTGCGCTGCCACGTCGAATCCCAATAATGCCCTGTAGGAATTCTGGGAGAGTTAATCCCATGTGCACAGGACCTTTTGTTCTCAATACTCTCATTGATGATCAACCGTTAATCTTCAATCATTATCCCTCATGATCTACAATTGGTTGCTGCAGCTCCATAGCTAGATGATCCTGCAATCTCTTTCCTATAAGACTATTCGAATTGCACGTAATTGAGACGGTTAATTAAAAAAACAAAAAGTCATTATCCATTTTTATAGACCGAATTAATGAATAGTCATGAAAGGATAAGATTTTTTTGTTCTCAGCTAGAAAATATCCTTGGAATAATCGCCATGCCCATTTTATCTATGCTCATAATTATTTTCTTTTTCTTTTTAAAATAAAAAAAGCTAGAATTTGGGGAGTTAATCTCTGACCATGATATTTTCCACTAATCAAGCGGTCGTAGTCTCGTAGATGGTTGGGATCCATTAGAGCACCCACCGCAGGCTCTTCAAATACACTTTTTTGTTAGTTTGAAGAGCCCATTTAACAAAAAGAGCAAAAAAATCCATTTTCAGCCTCTTTATTTTAACAAAAAACTTAACAATATTAACAGTGTTTCTTCAAACTTAATAATTACTATTCACTCTCTACTCTTTAAACAATTATATTTTATCTCTCCTCCTTTTTCCTTTTCAACTTCTCTCTCCTCTTTTCAATTTATTTATTTTATTTTAATGAAAAATAAAATACAGAAGAAAAGTGAAAAATAATATTTTAATAAAATAGTGATAGAGAATTGTTAAAGTAGAGAGGCTAAAAAGTGTGCTATAAAAAGGTGGGCTGTTAAAATAACCAAAAGTGTACTTTTGATTATTTTAAAGAGAAAAATTTGAAGAGATTACTGTGGATGCTCTTATACACCATAGACCTTGGTTTCATGGTGACGTTTCAATGGGGATTATAGTAGGCAAGCGTGGCACTGACAAGTGACAACGTAGCTGAACGTGGTATAAGTGGGCTATTGGGTGGGTTTTTGACACATTGGGCTTTTAATATTTGCTAAGGTTGAAGCCCATTTATATGGGGCTTAAACTTCACTTGAGGCCCAATACTAATGCAATGTCCTTTCTCTTTAGAAGCATTCATATGTTTTGTTTGTTTCTTTCTTCCGTTAGGATCAATTGTGAGAAAGACTAACTTTTGTAATTTCCTTTCTCCCCCTCTCCCGCTTTGATTAAAAAGATATTGAATAATAACAAATCGTATGTTTTTTTTTCATGCTAAATAATACATGATAATTTTATAGATTTATTTTAATTCGATTTGAAATAAATCTGTCATTCACGTATCTAATAATGCATATGTTACTATTGGTGTTTATGTTGTCACATTATTTAAAATTTTAAATGACTTAATACTCTACATACACTATTAGATGTAACAAAAACAAAAATATTGAGCATATAAAGAACTTATGCTTATTCTTAAGAAAAATCATTTCATTTGTTGTTATTGACTATTTTACATAAAAGAAAAAGCCTATCTAAGGAGTGAATTCCCCAGATATTTTAAGGCCATTTAAGGCTTAAAGTTCAACAATAGTCTCATCTCATTAGAGGAGGAGACTAAGGGTTCAACACATTATAGGTGTAAGGTTTTTTAATCTTAGAGATTCTTCAATCATTGACCCAAAAAAAATATTATTATATTCAGAAAGACGTCTTTTATTTTTTGTCCTATGAGAGACAAAATCCACCCTTGGGGGTATCAATACCATCCAAATACAACATATTCCCTAGCAAAATTGTCAAGAAACTATTATTGTATAAGAAGAAAGCTGGTAATTTATATCTTTAATTACATATTTAGAAAGTTTGTGTTTCTATTTTCTCCTCATTTTCAATATTT
Organism: Carpinus fangiana; assembly: GCA_006937295.1. Classification (NCBI taxonomy): domain Eukaryota; kingdom Viridiplantae; phylum Streptophyta; class Magnoliopsida; order Fagales; family Betulaceae; genus Carpinus; species Carpinus fangiana. The sequence goes on along the minus strand of CM017328.1, from coordinate 2,660,320 downwards.
CCTGTGGATATATATAGTATTGAATATATATTGATGACTTCGTGCTTGGAAATATGAATAAAGATCACCAATAAACTAAAAGTTCACATGAAAACCGTCTAATTCGAATATGTGATTAGACAGGCTAAAATTCATTTTGGGGAGTAAATTTCATATAGACTAGCCTCTTATAAGGCAATATCAAAATTATTAGCAATTTAAACAACTAATTATTAGAAATCTGAATCCATAAAATACATTTTCTTCAAAGTTTATGAAATTAATTAATATCGATACCCATTGACAATTTAGAGCTTGCATCACATGATATTATCTTATAATTATTAAACTTCATGAATACAAATAAAACAATATCTAGTGGGAAGCTTTAATTTTGTCCAGATTGACTTTTTCCAAAAGAAAAAAAAAAATCCAGATACGGTGCACATTCGTTTAATCGTTTAGTAATTGGTTCCTTTAATTTCTAAGATCTACGCATTGACTTGGATTTATTATTTTCTTAATTAAATAGCATTGCATTACACCAATTTGAAATCCTTAATTAATGTTTGCCATTGAATACAACGACCAGTTTGTGGAAATAGGCTGTACTCGCACTTGAATATATATATGTATTTTTAAAGAAATAATACGAGACTTAGTATTCGTAAGTGTTTTTTTTTTTAAATTTATTTATATATATAATTTACTTATTTATATGGGTTAATCATCATCTTCTCAATAGTTGTTACAACCTAGTTTTCATACCATTTGTAATGGCTCAAAGAAAACGCTATCGCTCCAAAAAAAATTAGTTTTGTTTTTTTTTTTAATTAAAAAAGTGGAAAGATGCAATCAGTGTAATTTTTTTTCCTTGGGCGTTACTATCGGAGTTTCCATCCGCTGTGAAATATTTAGTTTGAGCCATAGTTGCTGCATCACCAAGGTGTAAATCAATAAATCTCCTTCATAGTAGTATCTGGTTCACACAACTACTACCGCAAGCGAATTCAAACACGTGACCACTATAATGAAAGAAGGGAGAGACTTTCTCCCTACTACTTTACCAACTCAACTACCACTTTAGTGGTAAAAAAAAAATAATAATAATAATAATTATTATTATTATTATTTAAGTTGCAAATGAATTAAGCTCTCTAGAATCGTGAAATATGCTAAAAAAATAATTTAATTCCTATAGCCAAATTCAATCAACTGACTTAATAGATTCCGATAGCGTGACACTCAAGCTTTAATGAAGCTTGTAAGATTGGTATGGAAACAATAAAGTTTTATTAATTAACTCTTCCCTTTAAAAATAACTAATTTTCTCTAGATCACATTTAGCAATAATTAAACTAGTCAAAATATTAAAATATATACATGGTAGATTAAGATAATTAATGATAATGATGTATCACAAGTAAGAATGAAGTACAAAAGCATTGACCTAATTAATTTAGATATTAAAACTCTGGACAAATCGATATCAATATATAATCAATGTAATGTGTTTGCTGCCCACCAGCTCTCCCTGTCTCGCCTGTGGAAATCATAACAAATATATATAATTTTATGGGAGTTGGGAGTTCATAAATAAAACTCATTTTGCTTAACCAAAATAAATAAATAAATATATATATATATATATTTGAAATACTCTTAGATAGACTAATAAGAAAGGTGACATACTACTCTTAGATAGACTAATAAGAAAGGTGACTTCAAATTTTACAAATAACAAAAAAGAAAAGAATCAAAATAAAGGTACTATGAAACTTCTATATATTTTGGAATAATTCAGAAGAAAAAAAACCCTAGCTTGGAATGGAGAGAGAGAGAGAGAGAGAGAGTCCAATGAATGTAAAATGGAATCTCAAAGGTTCTGTGTATAAGAAAAAAAGTAGCTAGCTAGCTAGCTAGGTCAAAATCTTATCGGTTTTGCTTTCACAATTGGTTCTACTTGTTCCCCTTTGAATTTGACAAAAACGTCGAAAATTTAAAGTTCCTCACACATGGCACTGATGTTGAATGAAATTTGTATATATATGGCCATGGGGGAGACCTGCTGACTCTTTCAGCGTCTTATTTTTTCTTCTTACCTTTCCATAAATATACGGCTGCTATATACGTACTGTTTTTTAAATCCAAGTAGATAGAACGATCAGGAAATTAACGGTGCACCTATATATAATGTTATATATATATAGTATATGATAATGATAGAAATTCATATGCGACAATATGCAAGTCAAATAATGTTGCGGTTAATTTGACTGCCACTAAATTGTGTTAACAAAGTTAAAATCATTTTATTAGAGAGGGAAATTGTGTTAGCAAAATCATTAACGCGCGTTATTTTCCTCCCTAGTAAAATATTCTCACTGCTTTTCCAATATATATAGTCATGCCATGGCCACCATATGCTTTTCTGCATATTTTTCTCACTAGAGGATGAGTCTCAAAGTAATTGATGCTCTATATATATATATATATATATAGGAGTATATGTGTATATATAAATGTAATTCTAATTAAATACATGCACACACGCATATATATATACACGGGATCAAGACTTTGGTATGATACTATGTACCTACCTACCGTATAAGAAAAATTTTAAGTCTAATATATATGAGATGCCCTAAATTGCCCCTTAAGGCCTGAAAATTTATTATACGACTCAAGAATTTAACTTGAAAAGCAGGTTAGGATTGGGGGAGCGATTTGATCATTTTAGTTAAATGAGTCAATCGATTATAATTGGCTTATATAATTTTATACATATGCTTCGACATGACACAACTGGACATCCGGTACAAATTTCTTACGCCACTCTGGTTTCTTTGATCGTTTTACATGGAACATGTTAATTAGATTACTACGTACGTACTTTGGATGGACTTAATCTTGAGGTAAGCCTCGTGAGATTAGATATATATTGAAGACTTTGTTTTCCTGCAGGCCGGCTGCAATATATATATATGTGTGTATTGGATAAAAGAAATGCCAAGTCTTGCGCTCAGAATTGAATCAGTAAGTTTTTCAATTTATGGTTCGAGCCTAGCATTCTTTATTTCCTTAATTAGCTAGTTGTGCTGAGATTGCAATGATAATTTATTAATTATACATGAGAGGCTAATATAATACTGCGAATTAATACTGTCAATTTTTTCCTCCGATCCCCATTTTCTAGTTTTACCATCTCATCCGACATATATATTTCCAACCACGCCATACTATATATATATACCATTATTATGAGCAACTTCAGCTGATCTAAAAATTACTTTGTCCTTGCAATTTAAAATTTTAACTTACTGGGATTGAAGAAATAATAACCCTTGTAAAAAGCCAATTTTGGTGGCTTTGTACTTTTCTGCGTTTCTCTCTTTCTTTACAGTAAACTGAGATCGTTCGATAAGGTTCTTGTCAAGATTTGAATGCTGATATATATATAACGATGACTTTCACTTTTATATATATTTAGTCAAACTATATAAAATTAAGATTTTTTTTTCAATTAACTTCTATTGTATATTTGGATTCATTTTAAATTATATGTTATTTAATCATCCTTACTTCCTTTTATTTAACTTGAAAACCCGTCAATTATCACTACCTAACTCAAATATGTGACTATATTGTTACTGCATGCCACCATATATAAAATATACTGATGACCAGTATAGCTCCCTCTCCTGTTGGAAATTTCTCCAATTAAGGCATATACGTGGATATAATTTTTATGAAAAGTATGGTATGAATCTTATATTGCTGGGAAAAGGTAGAGTTTTATTGGAGATTTATGTTACAACTTGTGATATATATATATCACATGTCTCCAAAATATTAATGATCACATGTATCCAAAATACCCTAGAAAAGAGAGAGAGGAAGAAGAAGAAGAAGAAAAAAGGAGGAAGCTTTACAGTAGTTTTTTGGAGATCAAAGCCCCACAAGATGAAAACCTTATTCTACTTGTAATTTCATAGTGTTTACTGTCTTTATCGTAGTTGGCTGTGTGTTAGTGCATGTGTTAATCTTGTGCAAAAATTTTATTTTTAAGTTTTTGTCAAAAGTGTGTTTTAACTATTGTTAGACTTTTTGACATTTAAAAGCATTTTTTTTTTACCAAATGGATATTTTTTTTTATTTCAAACAAGCTTTTGAAATATTAAACACACTTTTGAAGTCCTCAAACGCACACTCAAAGTCTTGAACATATCCTTAATTAGTAGGTTTTAATATGAGCTTTAGGCTTTGCAAGAGGAAGCTTCCTCTTAAGAGATGAATATGAACTGTCTTACATAGCTTTTGAGTGGTTGTTTTAGGAAATGAAGTTTATAAAATTGTTAACTCAATGGTTTTAATGCTTGAAGGTCTTTGACTTTTGGTTTTTAAAGGGGTACTTTTGATGAGAATACTTTTGAAACCATAAGATGCCCGCGTGGGCAACAACATTTATACAAATGAATCTATAATTTATTACGCAATTATTCTTTTTTTTAAAAGAATCTATATTCAACTACGTTATTTCTAATTTTCTATACGCAATATTGGCCGGTGTTCGTATATATATATATATATCACTCTCATTGACATGACAGGGCTCAGTGAATAGTCTTATCACGTGACTAGAGATCGTACGTATAGAACCAACCACAACCATCCATAGAAAACAACATTTGTATTTTTCTCTTTCAAAGAATCATTAAAGTCAGCTCAATTCATGTTATCCTTATCAATTAAGGATAAAGTTTTCTTGGGTGAAATTTTTTCTATTATTTTAGTTTATTAATTATTGACATCACCTATTTACATGCGCTGCAATTTTTAAAAATGTAAACTCAAAAAATTGATTTTTCTATAACTTAATTGGTTTAAAATTTCACTTTTCATCTATAAAATTACAATATCAAACACATCCTTAATAGCCAAGAATCCATGATATTGTGACGTTGATAGCAGACAATTTGCGTTTGGAGGTAGTAGACTAGTAGCACACAAGAAGCTTGAGATTGAACGTGAATAAAGTCGAATGCATGGACCAATGAGCAACCACTCTGAAACCTACGGCCCCAGTTTGACCTTAATGTTTTTATTTTCCTTTCGGGTAATTTAGTTTGACCTCAATCTTCTTACAAGGAATCCCCCTACCCCATGTTCATGACCCTACAAAAGAAAAAAAAAAAAAAAAAAACTCCGATCCGGTCACTGGTGGTAACACGACGGTGGCAAAACTTTGACCACGAACCAATGCCCTTGTGACTTTTGTCATGAACGAAACTTCAACGATGGTAGTAGTATATATTACGTGGGGTCCGAACATTGCGGCTTAAAGCTCTCCCCTCCTTTTCTCTCTCTCTCTCTCTCTCTCTCTCTGTGACATGTTATATATCTAAGACGTTGAAGTTGAATTCTTGTATTTTATGAATATATTTTTAATATAATATAAGTTCAACTCTTTCTTTAATTAAGGGCAATTGGATGGGAGTGGCAGCCTTTTGTCCGCGTTGGATCAGTGTGAAAAATCTTAGCTTTCGTCTTTCTAAACGGCCGGGGTCAAATACTTCATGCTGCCTGTATAAAAGAAGAAGAGGAGCAAGCTGAGACCTACCCAGAGAAGTTTGAAGAAAAACCTAAAGGACAAGGAGAGCTATGGAGGCTGCTAATGAAGGATCTGCAGGTCATGGAGGTGGAGTAGTGCTCAAGGAGGAGAAAGGATATGAAGAAGAGACAGCAGTCATCAAGGTGGAGCTTAATTTCTTCATCTTCTTCTTTCTCTTGGAATTTTATTTTATTTTATTTTTTTGTGGATTAATTTGATTTTTAGATATTTTTAATTTCTTCTTCTCCTTTTTTCTGATGTTTTTCGATCCAATATATTGATTGACTTATAAAGAAAAGGGTTTAAGCTGCAGCAGGCAGGTTTTTCTTCAATTGGTTTATGATTGTAGCACTATTTTATTATATTATATATAACCTATAGTTCTTCTAATTTCTAAATAAATCAAATTTCCAAGTTTGATTAATGGATCTACGGCTTTCTCATCAATATTGGATCCTTTGATTAATTAAGCTTTTTAACTCCTATATTTGGTCAGAATTCAATTCATATGAATTTGTGTTTCTTCTATATATTATAATTATGAATATGAAAATGAAATAATTTCAAACAGCCTTAGAAAAACCCTTGTTATATGAATCCAAATTATACACGATTGTTTATTTTGATGGATTTCTTCTAACCATGATGATGCTCCGGCAGGTGCCACCGGTGACTAATATGGGAAGATCCTCCGGAGCACCTAACTCAATAATATCTTCTACAAGCCAAAAGGAACAGGTTAATTTGAAGTCCTATCATGATCTGTTATTTTTTTTTTGTTTTTAATTTTTTAATTCTGTAAGAGCTAGATCGAGGATGAATAATAAATCAGTCTATAATTATATATATAGGAAGATCAGATTCAATCTGCTAGAGCAGAAATGGGTGAGGTGAGAGAAGAAAATCAAAGACTAAAGAAGCATTTAGATCGAATGGTGAAGGATTACCAGACCCTCCAAATGCGATTCTATGACATTGTTCAACAAGAAGGGAGAAACAAGCATCAAGAAATTGAAGAACCGGAGTTTAATGTTTCCCTTAGCCTTGGAAGAGTTCCAAGTGACACAAAAAAGGAGGAAAAGAATATGATGGTTTCTTCTACCCAACTCAAAGATGATGAAAATGATCATGAACAAGCAGCTAAAGAAGACTTGAGTCTTGGACTGGACTGCAAATTCGATTTGTCAAAATCAAGAGAATTAATTGAATCTTTGAGGAATCCAAGCCCTTTTAACAGTACTTCCGAAGAAGCAAAGGAAGAAGCTGCTGGTAGAGCTCTGAAGACGATTAGAAGTACTGGAGATGATGAGATTTCACAGCAGAATCCGGTGAAGAAAGCTAGGGTTTCTGTGAGGGCTCGATGTGATACTCCAACTGTAAGTATTTAAATATCATCCATGCACTAAATTTGATGCTTATTCTAAATTAATATGAATTAAAACAAAGCTATCATCTATATTAGTATTCATTCATCAAGATCAATAACAGATATTTTTTGAACTTTTTATAGATGAATGATGGATGCCAATGGAGGAAATATGGACAAAAGATTGCCAAAGGAAACCCATGCCCTCGAGCATACTATCGTTGTACTGTTGCACCCTCATGCCCAGTAAGAAAACAGGTACTAATTAATAAGAACAAAATAGAAAAAAGAAAAAAATGTATACTTTAATTAAAGTATGTGTTTTGTCTTTGAGAAACTATCCAATTTTCAAAATTATAACTTCAAAATTATGTGGCAAATTACTTACTTTTTACACTTATTTATTACATTCATTTCGCATTAATTGGTTGACTTTTTTTAATGGTGGATAATGAAAAGTCACTTAAAATTCACAATATCAACCCATATGAAATAGATATGATAAATTGATATAAAGAGTAACATTACTAATCATTGGATTTAGTCTAATAACGATTCTAAACACAGATACAGGTTTTGAAAACACTTGCATTTTTTTAAAAAAAAATTTCGAAGCATTAGCAAATGCAAAACACATGTACATTGTACTTACTTTTTAAATGTGAATCTCATGGCCGGTTCACACTTTTTATGTAACATTTTTTCAAACCAAAATTAAAGATACTTTTCAATTTTTTTGCTTTCTAGAGAAGTTTTTTTAGTATTTGTCCGTTATGATGTTTACTTGAATTATGGGAGTACTGATTTGGCTTTTTTACTTTAAATTTATGTTACGTTATAACAGAAAGTGTCATGTCAGCTAATTATTCCACCTAATACACTGTTTAAGAAAAAGGAAAAAAAAAAGTATCATGTGATCAGTTTGACACACGAATTTCACAAGACAAATTTGAAATTTAGATAATTTTTTAGGAACAAATTAAACATAATCTTAGTTTGATGTTGTTAAACTACCAGTTATATATTTCAAAAGCTTTAACCGATAGGAAAAGATGAATTTAATCACTTAATCATTACTTTAACACTCTTTTTCACGTGTAGGTTCAAGCTTTCTTTTTAATAGGTGGTGCATAACACGTAGAATATTTAATTTAAATGAGGTGATTTGATGGAATCAAGGTTTAATCTCAGAACCTTTGGCTATGATACCATGTTAAATTATCAGTTATCTAAAAAGTTTTATCTCTTCCTATAGATTTAAGTTTTTGGGATAACCGATAGTTTAGTAGGTGCAAAAGCCACTGATTTGTTTTGATTTTTTGTTTTTCATTTCCAAAACTCTCTTTAATTAACAATATTGCAATTGTGTGTAATTTCAGGTGCAAAGATGTGCTGAGGACATGTCCATCTTGATCACCACCTATGAAGGAACACATAACCATCCGCTTCCAATGTCAGCCACCGCTATGGCTTCCACCACTTCAGCCGCCGCTTCCATGCTTTTGTCAGGCTCGTCGTTGAGCTCTGACCGACCTGCTGCTACCACCATCACGGCTTCCGATCTCCATGGCTTGAACTTTTATCTACCAGATAATTCAAAACCAAAGCAAGTCTACCTATCCAACCCTTCTTACTCATCTTCATCTACATTCCCAACAATCACTCTTGACCTCACATCCACCCCATCCTCCTCCTCCTCGTCATCTCAGTTCAACAAATTCTCTTCAAACTATCCCTCAAGGTATAACAATTACTCTCCCACAAGCTTCAACTTCAGTTCTTCTGATCATCATCAGCCCGTTAACGCAATGTCTTGGGGCGCCAACATGGGAAGACAACATGTGGATAACATCTATCTGTCATACATGCAAAAGAACCCCATGCCTCCTTCTCAGCAGTACACTCTGCCAGACACCATTGCTGCTGCCACAAAAGCAATCACAGCTGACCCAAGTTTCCAATCTGCTTTAGCAGCTGCGCTCACCACAATCATAGGCACTAATGGGAATGGATGTGCGTCAAGCTTGTTAAACAAAACACACCCAACAAGCTCACCGCCGGGAAGTTTGATGTCGTTTCTACCACCTTCGTTGCCGTTTTCTGCTTCCAAGAGTGCGTCAACGTCTCCCGGTGATAATAGAGACAATGCCAAAGAGTTTTGACCACTCATTAGAATGTTGTCGTTTATATTGTCTTGATTGGCCAGAAGTGATGTATGAGAAGAAATTTGTGCGTGAGGATGATGACAGCAAGCAAGCTAGGGGAAGTTGACTCTTGAGATTTTTCCTTTTTTTCCTTTTATCTTTTGCTTCTGTATATATATATATATATATATAGTCGGCACGCATGCAACACGTTGATGATTCGGCATATATATATATATGAAGCTGACATAAAGCTTAGAAAAAGAATATATTAATCTTTGTTTGACTGAATAAATCGTTGCAATTGCGTACGGAACTGTATTTTCATTTGTTTAATTGTGAAATATTATAACACCTTTATAGTTTTTCTATATTATTACCGCGCCCCATACGGAAATATAGATATTGCTCACACCAATTAGAAGAGGTTGCTTCAACTACATATCTACTGTAGTTTTGCTCTTGATCGAGCTGCATATTTTTGTATGTTTCGTATAGAACGCGATTTGTCGTCTATCAGCTTGCGTATGGTTTTACTGAGTTGGCATGTTCCATCAACTCTTAACAAAAAGAAGAAAAAACATTAATAATAGGTAGAGTATGCCAATCAATTCAGCAAAAATGGACGCCAAAATGTTAAAAAAAATTTCTCATGCTGCATATCCTATAAAGTCGCGTTCGATGGCAAGTGGGTATAGGTATATTCATATTCTTTCATAAATGAAGTTTTTCTCCAAGTTGCTTATAATTTAGTCTATTAAATTAATGTGTTTAAATTTTAGTTTAATAGACTGAATTAAAGAGATTAGAGAAATACTTTGTCCTTCCTACATTGTTGAACGAGATTTGAGTTTTTGAACCTTTTCATGAAAAAAAAAATCCCTTAATTACAGTTACTGCCATTGTCCAGAAAATTTGTAGGAATACAACCCCACACATAGGGACCTTTCAATATCAACAGTCAACACATAGATTCACTATTCATAGGATATATATTCAACAGATAAAGTCAATAAAATCATTGCATGCAATTAAACGCGGCCTTGATTCAATGATAGCATGCCAATTAATACCTCATCACCCCCCAAAAAAATGCACGTTTTCCTTGCGACTCTTGACCCTTATATTTGGTTGGTTCCGTCGACGGGTCGCCCGCCTGCCCGCCCCATCTCAAAATTTTGTTATGGGCCTAAATAATTAAGGAAAAAAAAGGATAAACAAGACTTCCCCACAAGTCTCAACTTCAGTTCTTCTGAGCCCATTAAGGCACTGTCTTGGGGGCAACATGTGGATAACATTTATCTGTCAACATAAGTACAGCCTCGAGTTCTTCTAGACTGGACCGGTTGCTTTTGATTCATTTGGAATTATTAATGGACCACTTTTTTTTGTATTTTTTTTTTGGGTACGGTCTTTGTTATTAAGGGTGAGCAGATTAATCATTTATACTACATGCCAACTATTTATTGACCGCCATCAAATTGTCATTGATTGACTTCCGACAGTCAGTAGGTGAAATAAAAATATTGTTTCAACATCGGTTCGGTTCGGTAGGCAATAAAAATTGTTTTTATCAATTAACCAACAATTAACCGACTTAGCCCATTTTTTAAGTAAATTTTGAATTTTATTTAATAACTTTTCTTATTGTCTTTGTCCAGTTGATTTGCGGTTGTCATTTTGGTCCATATTACATTAATTTACTTTTTCTTTTCATTTATAAAACATATTTTTTATTGATTTTGTAGTTGCAAGAAAATTAATAAAATTTTAACATAAAAACTTATAACGGATAATTAATTGACTTAACTAATCAACTATTAACCGACTAACCAATTAATCGAAAAAGTCAAAACTATTCTTTATCAGTATGAATTCATTTAATTAATCGCCTTAACCAACTTTTATAAATCGGTAGGCGAAAATGCTCTTATTAACACCCACCGAATCGATACCCACCCCAAATTATTAGGAGTCTATTCCCTCCTTTTCAATTTTTTTTTTTTATATTGAATAAATAATAAAAAATAACTTTTAAAAAAAAAAAGCCACCAATTTTTTTTTTTTGTTTGACAAAAAGTTGTAACTTTATTCAATAATCAGTGGAAAGAAAGAGCTTGAAACTCTTTCAAAATTACATCACGGATATAATCGGGAACATCTTCCATCCATGTATAATCAAGGCCATTTATCACAGCTGCTTTAGCAAAATTATGAGCCGCACCATTAGCCTCATGACTTACATGACTGCACTTCCACCCTAGTAGGTTCTTCATGACATACTTCGTATCCTCAACCAGGTGTCCAAAATTACTCCATACATGTCCCTCACTATTCATGGCATTAATCACTTCCAAGATCATTCGTGCTCCGCCTAATTCAACACCCAAACACGCCGCGTGATATAGAGCTAAAGCTTCCCTAGCTACCTGTGCAACAAGTCCCCTCTGCGTGGCACATCTGGCTGCAATACACTTGCCCTCGGCATCACGAACTACCGCACCAGTGCATATATACCTAATGGCAACGTCTGCATTGGCCTTATACCATCCCAAAGGAGGTGCCTTCCAAGTTAAATGAGAATTATTTCCCCCCGCCCTCGTACGCTGTTGTGGCGCAGCCAGAGAAACTCTTATCCGTGTGTATTCTTCCATTGCTACATCAACTTCAGCCACAATAGCATTTGGGTTAGTGAACACCCCTCCATGTATTACTGAATTCCTTCTAAACCATATTCTCCTTGCAATCTGTATAAATCGAATAAAATCTTCAGTCTCACACTTCTGTTGCATAAATTCAGCAACCCGTAAAAAATGGTCCTCCCCTACGGCACATTTCTGGAAATTTCTTGAGCTTGCACCCCACACATCAGAGGCAGAGGGACAAGCCCACAAAATGTGGCATACAGATTCCCCTTCCATTTCACATATAGGGCATTTGTCGTCATTTACAACCTTCCTCCTAAACAAATTACCTTTGGTAGGGAGGAGATTGTTGCACGCTCGCCAGAAAAAAATTCTTCTCAGTGTTGGGCACGTCCAGCTTCCACAGAACTCCCCATAAAACCGACATCTCTCTTTGACTAGAACATTTTGGAGCCCCCATGTCCTCCTCCTCTTTTGCAAGGTGATAAGCACTGCGCACCGAGAACAATCCATTCGAGGTCCCTCTCCATATTTGTTTGTCCTCTTGATTTGTTCGGCTAAGAGGTATTGTTTTGATAGCTTCCACCTCCTCCTGCAAAAACAAATTTTCAAGTAATGGATAATTCCACTCATGGGTATTGGGATCAATTAATTCCTTAACGAGAACGTTCTCATCCAAGAGTCAAGACTGTCGGGGAAGACCGGAGTGAATATGTAGATTGTAAAGGGACCCATTTTGATTTCCAAATTTTCGCCTTTTCCCCATTGCCGACACTCCAAAATAGCCCTGCATTTAAAAGACCTTGGGCACTATGTATACTTATCCACATGAAGGAGGGTTTAGAGCCAAGTTGGGCTTCAGAAAAAGACTTGTTTGGATAGTATTTAGCCTTTAGGATCCGAGCCACCAAGCTGTCTAGGGAGTGCATTAGCCGCCACCCTTGTTCGGCTAGCAACGCCTTACTGAAAACATGGAGGTCGCGGAAGCCCAATCCACCCCTTTTTTTAGAAACACCTAATTTAGCCCAGCTCAATCAATGAATCCTAGAATCATTGGATTGATGTCCCCACCAGAGTTTTTACGTCAACATATTAATCTTTTTACAAAGGCTCTTCGGGAGGAGAAAAACACTCATGCTATAAGTCGAGATTGCATGAATAACGCCTTTCAACAAAATTTCTTTTCTCGCTTAGGATAGTAATTTTAGCTTCCAATCTTGTAATCTTCTCTGCACCCAATCTTTTATCTATTTGAACGCTTTCGTTCTAGATTTTCCAACCAAAGCTGGTAAACCTAAATATTTGTCATACCTTTGTTGAGCAGGTATGCCAAACAATTCCAAAATTTATTTTCTCCTTACCTTCGAGGTATTGTGGCTAAAAAAAATAGAGGTCTTTTTCCTATTCAACTTTTGCCTCGATGCATTCTCATATAAATTCAGCATCATTGACAAACGGTTCCAATGTTGAATATTCGCCTTGCAAAATAACAAACTGTCATCTGTAAAAAATAAATGGTTAATACGAGGACCTCTTTTCAACGTAGGGATCCTAGCCAATCTACCCCTCATCTTAGCCTGAGTCAACAAAGAACTAAGGGCCTCAGAACAAATGAAAAATAAATAAGGCAAGATAGGGTTCCCTTGTCCAATGCCAATAGAGGGAAAAATGCACCCCACCAGATCTCCATTTACAAGAACCACGTAATTGGCCGTCCTCACACACATCATTATAAGCCTGATTCACTGGCTATGAAATCCCATTTTTTTCATTATTTTCTCCAAAAACCGCCAATCCACCCTATTATATACTTTGCTCATATCTAATTTGACAGCCATAAAACTCTCCCTACCATACATATTGAAGTGTGCGGTACGTAAAGTTTCGTAGGCCGCCAAAATGTTATCCATGATCAAATGACCCGGAATAAAAGCGCTTTGGTTGTAAGAAATAATGTGAGGGATAATCAATTTCAATCTATTAGCAAGTACTTTCGACAAAAGCTTATAGACAACATTACACAAGCTAATAGGGCAAAAATCAGACATAGGACCAGTCACCAGGGTTTTTTTTTTTTTTTTTTTTCCTAGGGATAAGAGCAAATATATAAATGTCATGAACCGCCCCTAGACAAACGTAAACCGAGCAAAGCCAGCCAAATCCCCAGTGGCCTAGTGGGGACGAGCTGACTAGACCAATACCCAACCACATTCTAATAACATAACAATAATCTCTCTCTCTCTCTCTCTCTCTCTCTCTTCTCCTTTCTCTTTCTCTATCTCTCTCCTCTTCTCATAGATTCTCTCTTGTCTATACCCATGGCTTCGATCTGATTGGGTTCCCAGAAGCCTTCTTCTACTGCATGCTCTTCTTCGCCCGTACACGAGCGAAGCCGAATCAAAAACCCTAGCGTTTACTCTTTGAGACCGGAGTTTCTCTTCGCATCGACTTCCTGGTGAGACAGACTTCAAAGAATTATCTGATTTTTGTGCTGTTTGCTGTGAATTATTGTTTCATTTTATTTAATTTGCCATCCATTTGGTTTGGTGGGGCGGATGATTAGATACGCAGAGAGAAAATAATCTGAATTTCGTGTTTTATTTTTTGACGGTCAAAACCCTAACTTCGGGGACCTTTTCGTTTCTTGGAAATCCGTGGCACAATTACGGATTAGGGTTTGGGGTTTTGGATTTCCTGTTCCAACTAAGGAAGCGCTAGTACCGGAGAGTAGTAAAATGATTTCATTAGTATTTGAGTTTGGAATATATAGAACTAGACAAATTTCCTGAATTAAAGTAAATGTTGAATTTGGAGCTTGGTACAATCAAGGTCCTGCACTGGTGTTTGTACGTTATGTTCCTCGTGTGTGCAATTCTTCGGTGAATTGGTGATATAAGTAATGGCAAGTTTGATATATAATTGTATTTGCGGTATCACTTTTTGTTGAGGAATGCTACCCTTACTCCTATTTCTTTACACAATTTTTCCGCATCCATAGGTGGCTTTTAAAACCACTATTGGAATCGGATTATCAAAATCTGATAAAGATCCATCTCACATCCAATGGTGGTTTTAAAAGCCACCTATGGGTGTGGAAAAATTGTGTAAAGAAGTGAAAGTAAGTGTAGGATTATTTCTTTTTGTTTATATATATCTAATTTGGACGCATTTGTTCATTGGTGTTCCATGAAAATTGGGTTGCCTTGTGGTAATTTTGTATTCATATAAAAAATGATTATCATAAATGTGGCTATTAATAAATAAATGTGGCTATTAGGGAAAAAAAAAACTGTTATCGGTTTCACCCAAATAAGCCCTTAGTTTTGGAGAGACTTGTACTGAGTTGGTTTGTATATTTATTTGCTTATTTTTCTTTTGCTGTTGGTGATTGTCAGGATCAATAGGTGGTGACGATGTCGACTCCGGCTAGGAAGAGGCTGATGAGAGATTTTAAGAGGTTGCAACAAGATCCTCCTGCAGGCATCAGTGGAGCACCCCAAGACAACAATATTATGCTTTGGAATGCTGTTATTTTTGGGTAAGCTGGGAGAAAGTGCATAAAGATCTGTTCTTGTGCTTTTCTTATGTCGTTTAACTATTCATTTTCATTTTTCAAGTATGTTTATGTACGGTTGGATAAGCCATTTCTGGTTTCTTGTCTGGTTTGGATTGCAGTCCTGATGATACTCCGTGGGATGGAGGTGAGTCAACGCTTGCACTGAATCTTTTATTTGAATAAACTAGTATAAATGCATCAAATGGATTATGTTCATGTTAATTTCTTCGATACATTTCCTACTTGCTTCAACATCCAATAGAAATGTACAGTGTGAATCCTATTTACTTTCCATTGTATTTGAAGATAAAGCGTCCATGATGCATGGCATTTTTTTTCTTTCTATTTTCTGTTCTTAATTTGCTCATTTCCATGACAATCCATATTATAAAACCTGTGTTTTACATGGTGGAATAGTTTCCTAGTTGAGGGATTTCAAAACTCCCTTTTATATACACAACCTGTGTTACCCAGCAGTGTGTTGTATATGTTTGTGTTTCTTTCTGTACTGCTTTTGATGTAAAACGATATTCTCCTGTCTGATTAAGAATTTTTTTTGAGGTGCTGATTTCATTGTTTACAAAAGCTTATTTGTTACTGTGATTTGCATAAATTAATTGTATTGCATGTGTCATTGGTTTCTAATATTAATTTTTTTAGCGATACTCATTTACATAAGTATATCTAGCTGTGTGAACAGCAGCGTGTGAGTCTGTAAGAGCTGCTCTTTCCATTTCTTGAGGTGCTCAGGTGCATAATTATGTGGCATCATGGTGATATGGACACACAAGAAATGCATCATTCAACCCATGTCGATATACTTGTGTTGCTAGTACCATGTTCCCATATATTTGGTACTAAAAGTTAGATTTTTTCATATTACTGCACAAACAGTAGTGGTATATTATCAAATCAACTCAATACATCTTGTTTCCCAGATCATTCTAGTTAAGATAAGTGTTGGTCAGTGACTCAGTCTTTCATTCTGTTCTTGAACTGTTTGGAATTCTCCGTATGATCTCTTATGGAATAAGATTCTTTGCTGATTGGATCTTTGTTTTGTTTTGTTTTTTTTCCTGCATGTGTTTTGGGGGAAGGGGTTGTATACTTGTGCGTGCGTGTGTGTTGGGTTTCTTCTTCCTCCCTCACCACCCTCTCCCCCATTCATTGACACATAGGGATATGCTTATTTCTCCTAACATTATCTTAACATCTAAATCTACATAAAATACTTTTCATTTGAGTTATTCAGGCACGTTCAAGTTGACTCTGCAGTTCACGGAGGATTACCCAAACAAACCACCGACAGTGCGATTTGTTTCTCGAATGTTTCATCCTAATAGTAAGTTGGCTGAGGCACTTACACATTGAATCTTAACCAATTATGGTTCCTGACTTCAAATTTTATTTTGTATTTGGTCAGTTTACGCTGATGGAAGTATTTGTCTGGATATTTTACAAAATCAGTGGAGTCCTATATATGATGTGGCAGCTATACTTACGTCTATCCAGGTACTTATAACATTTTATTATTGTATTTGTAGTGTTGCAGACTGTTTTGTATTAATAGATTTAGAAGATGTCTTTCTGTAGTCAGCTTCTACAGCTTAGTTGAGCAAGCAAGATTTGTAGGATATGGACATACATTGGTACATTGATTTAGTTTTGAAGTTTAGAGCCATGTTCAAACAACCCCTCTTAGGACTCTCCTTTGGCAGGACCAGCACTGTGTAGTTTACCTTGCTGCGCAGAATTACTTGTTTAGGAAAAGAGTTGTATTATTCCTCCGTCTGCACCTCCAGTAAAGTTTGCAGCTGTAGGCATTGCAAATAAGTATATCATCCCATCCTCATATGTACTACACACATTTTTTAAGTACCCAGCTGTGCATTGAACTATAATTCCAACATTTTAACCCGATCAATCATTTATTTTCATCCTTTCTCTGTGGAACTCTTGTAAAATGAAGAGGCTAGTTTTTTTTTTGGTTCCCGACCAAAACAGCAGCATTGCACTGTTGATCCTTTTTTTAATAAGTTGTTTTCATGATTTCTTGACAATTATCATATTTTTCTACAGATACTCTGCTTTTTGTTGACATAGTACAGCTCTCATTGAATCTTTTATAGTAGTTTTATCTCCGTCTCTCACCTCACCTATTTTAGTTTTTGGAAATTTGAATCTGCTCTAGTGATATTGTCTCTAAATGCTGTTGATTATCCTAATATGTAATGCTGCCGATTCTGAGGCTCGGAAATACAATATATACCATAATCTAACTAATTGCCATGGATATTCTGGAATTAGGCCATTAGGATCTTTAGAAATGTAATAATCCACGATCTTCACAAAAAAGAACAAATGTGATCTGGTTAAGAGTTAAACTAGGACTTTGGTTAAACTCTGGCCATTCAAGAAGTAAAAATTAAAGCAATTCGAAGTTTAAAATAGAACTAGTTTTTTGGCTGAGACAAGATTAGATAGCACATTGTGTAATACTATAGTAGTTTGTATACTGAACAGTTCAATTGGTGGCCTCAACTGGATGACCTTTCTTTTGACTCCATTGGTGAGGTAGAGGCTAATTGATTGGAAAGCTTAGCTTTGAACGATGATAAGGCCCAAGGCCGTGACCTTTTTCTTATGGCGTTATTCTGAGCATGCTGGGACATTCTAAAAGATGATAAGATGAAGGTCTTCCAAGATTTCCATGCTAGTGGCAAGTTTGAAAGAATTCTTAATGCCACTTTTATCACTCATTTTGAAAGAGTCAGAAGTTATTGATATTAAGGATTTTCACCCTTTTTAGTCTTGTAGGACAAGTTTACATAATTGTAGCCAAAGTTTGTGCCAATAGGTTGAAAATGGTTATGGAGAAGATCATCTCAAACTCTCAAAATGCATTCATTGGGGGTAGGCAAATTCTAGTTTCTGTTTTAATTGCTAATGAATGCTTTGATAGCAGGGTCAAATCTGGGGAGGAGTGTTGATTTGTAACTTTGATATGGAAAAGGTTTATGAGTATGACTTGGAGCTTTTTGTTGTATTTGGTGAGAAAGTGTGGTTCTGGGGAGAAATGGTTTGACTGGATAGCATATTGTATTTCTTCACTACATTCCTCTATTGTTGTGAACAACACTCCGACAGGATTATTTAAAAGCTCTTGTGGCTTGAGGAGAATCACCAGTAAACTTGAAATGATCTGCCAAAGAAGCATCTTTGAAACGAACTAAACCAAATATCATTGGAAATGCTACCTTAAGGGACAACAACCTTTGATTGCCTTCATTCTTCTAGCTTTGAGTATTTTCTTGATCTTTTTTATGTTTAGGTCTCCTGTATAATTCTATGTACTTAGATTAGCCTTCTAGCCCTAGCTCTTTGATGTCTGATTACTTTTGGGAGTCGCTTGAAATTTTTTTTTAATAAGTAATAAACAAGTTTTATTAAAAGCGTAAGGCACCCTTATGTACACTGGAAGTATACAAGCAGAAACGCCTAACTAGGAAAAGAAAAGAAAAAGCCAAAACATGGGAGTCGCTTGAAATTTGAATGGCATGGGAGGAGGGGTGGGGCTTTCAGTTTCAGGGATTAGGGCTACATAAAGGAAAGGACCTCTATGATTGACTTGTTCCACCAGTTGTGACCATGGTTACAATTATGCATTCTGATGTCTCTAAGGAGTAATTCAATCTGTTGTGAACCATGTTCCATGAAGTATAGGCTACTAGTTCGAATTTCTCATTCTCCCTCATCTTGGGGACAAAACATTACTTGGAAAAAAAAAATTGCATTCCGATTCAATTCTTACATGAGGCAAACCTTGGGTAGGAGGGAGGGGAATTGAAATCCGTGCTATTGCATAAGGCTGCAAATAATTTATATTGGTCGGATGTATGACTAAGCTGAAATGTAAGATGAGATGAATAGAGTTCCTATGTTGGCCCCTTTTCCTTGGGAACTATTTTTCACTATTATTTGTTTAAGAAGATGTGTAATAGTTAGTAATATAGTAATATACCACATTTTTATTATACAATTATCCTACAATATTGACGTGACAATCCCAACTAGTCCTTGGAGATATATATATATATTTTCTAACAATGATTGATTAAGGGTTGGTTGGAACAACACATTAACATTATGAGATAATTATGGAATAAAAATGTGATTTTTAGCCTTCCTCATAATTAGAAATATAGCATTGCTTGCACCTATATCTTGTGCTGCAAGCACCGCAATGACAGATGTACATAATTGAGTTTGAGATTGCCAGTCACTGCTGCATATGCCTTTGCTGTCATCCTACGTCTGCATTTCATCTTTTTTGGCACCATTTTACAACATATGGACATGATTTCATATTTCTTGTTGAAATATTAAACTGATCATTAGAAGTCATTTAATGAAAAGCTGCTTGCTGCTGCCAACAACATTAGATAGAGAACTGTTAAGGTATTGAGCACGAACTATATGATTTAATACTAAAGGATGTCATTCTCTTATTGCAGTCGCTGCTGTGTGACCCCAACCCCAACTCTCCTGCAAATTCCGAAGCGGCTCGGATGTTTAGCGAGAACAAGCGGGAGTACAACCGTAGAGTTAGGGAAATTGTGGAGCAAAGCTGGACAGCAGATTAACTCCATGGGCCTCTGGTAGGGTACCCATGAGTGTCTGAAATGACATTGCCGGACAAAAAAATTTGTGCAAACTTATCCACTTTGATCTTGTATTTTGTGCAAACAATTGTTAGGCCTGTTATTTTATTTAAATATGAATTGCTGTATTGTGTGTTGTTGTGCTCATGTAAAATAGAATTCATGTATAACTTTACATTGAAATGTTATGAACTTGTTTCAACATAAAAGTTGCTGCGGACAGATTTCATAATAGATGCAAGAAGTTCCCCATAACATATGTGGGGAAGTAGAGAACAAATAATTTACACCTATGTAGCTCGTCAAAATGTTAGGTTTGAAAAATAAATCAGGATTTCTTGTTTAAATTTTGGATTGGTGAATAAATCATGAGTAGTCTAGTGCTGAGGAATTTCATCATCATATAAAAAGAGAAATGCTATGGGTACAAAACATTTTACCATGAGATATGTATCAAATTAATGTGGAGCTTATTCATTGATATCATATCATTTCTCTTGATTAATTGTTTTGATTATCTCTAATGAATAAGCTTCATATAGTTTCATATCCATCTCGCGATAAAAGATTTGGCACCTATAATTATTTTGATCATCTCTGATGAATATGCTTCACATAGTTTCATACCCATTTTGCGATAAAAGATTTGGCACCTATAGTATTTCTCATATTAAAAAGAATGAAAGTTGGGGTGGCATGTACAATTGACTAATCTCAGGCGAATATGAAGAATGTCATATCTCTATATTAGAATGTCATATCTCTAATAGAAGATGTGGAAGAAGTTATGAAGAATATGTCAAATCTTATCAACCATATGGAAGAAGTTAAAGCACTCGAGAGGAATAGTGGACTCTTTCATAAGAGGCAAAGATTTTGTAAGTTAATGACAATAATTCCAGTTTTATTTTTTTTATTTTCTTTTTCTTTTTCTAGACAATAATTCAAGTTTCTTCAACGAAAGAAAGCACATGATTTATCTTATTTTTTTCACAAAAAGTAAAATGTTTTTCTGTTTTATCAATTTTTCTCCCTTTTTTAAAAGCAATAGACATCATTAGTCGAGAGAAGGAGAGTTTGCATTAATCGGGCTCACTTGAGTATTGTGATCATGCCACAAAAGACTTCCCATTAATTAGAAGAAACTCTCCTCTAACTACCAGTCTTTTAGCAATTTATCACAATGTTCCAATTTTTATGATGTCTCTTTCTCCCCTTAATCTAACATTAGGGTTGCAATGTCCAAAGTCCCCTTCTGCCACCCAAAATGACAAAAAATGTATCCTATAAAATATAGATGGTCTACAAAAAGATAAGGCAAAACAAACTCAAATGTTAATGCTTAATTTTTAAACAGATTTAGGACTTAGATGAATAAATCCAATGATTCAAACAGATTTAGGACTTCGATGAATAAATCTGGTTAAGTCTAGATCCTTCAAAACTACAAACTCAACAAGGTCATAAATTTTTTAATAAGATCCGGGTTTTATGTTATGATTATCAAACTTCCCTCAAGTTCAAACTGTTGCAGCCATTTGTCACATTTGTCAAGTACTACACCTCTTTTACCACTTGCTTACACATGTCTGCATGTAATTAGAGTCATGTTAATCACTAAAAATAATATTAACATGCTCCAATCACATGCTTACACATGTTAACAAGTTGTAAAAGAGTTATCTCTAGTATTTTTCATCTTAAAAGCCAAGTACTCATCAAATCTGCTTCACAACAAATTCACATCGCAACTCTATAAAGCATCCATTACAAAATGATACCAAATAGTTTGTCAACCAAGGCGCTTTTTCTTGCTCGTTTTTTTTAATGTCTATCAGAAATTGGGATGCAAAAATTACATAATATTGGACGAATAGTAAATAAGTTTAATGAGTCGAATACACTTAGGTTTCACCAGCAACTGTATTATACTAAACAAACAAACCCATCAATAAATGAAAACTTAAATCATCTTCCACACAACAGACTGAAACACTTTCACCTTCAACCCTTTCTATACAAATGAAAAGCCCCAACTTAATGACACTGAAGACAAATCCAAGAGAATGAGAATGACAAGGTCCAGCAGTCTTGTTGCAGAATCTCTACAAGACTTCAGTTGGGCTGATCTCTTCGATTGAGAGAGCATCCTAAAACAGAAGAGGAATGCACAGTATTTATTGATAAAAATAGACCTAATAGCCTGAAAATTCTGATATATAGGAATGCATCTTAACAATACAGCAGTGAACAAGATCCTCTCCATTTCAAGTGGAAATGAAGAAGAATCATAGTATGGTACAGATTAGATTTCATAGCACCTAATGGTGTATATATTACCTATGTTGCCATGCCATTTAAAATTAAATGAATGCTCAAAACCTTGGAATTCAAAAAATTTGTTTCAAGATGAGTAATATATGAAAACTCAAACTATAAGCTAATATGTTTATTTAAATTACTATTACCATATTTTCTTTGTTTTCCTGGGGCGTATCCTCGGCAGGCAAAGTGCTCACTTGAACTGTGGATGGCAGTGAATCACAATCTGTAAGTTACCCAATCCATATATATATATATAACTAATTAGAAAAGGATTAAAACTAGGTACCTTTGCCTGTTCCAGCAGCAGATTTCTTTCCCCGCTTGTTCTTGTCTTTTAGTTTATTTGATTCCAACTTATTTGGCTTCTCAGGTTTTTTTAGCGACTTATTACCCTCACTCTCTGAAACAGGTCTTGAATTTACAGAATTCTTATTTAAAGATCCCCTTGTCCTGATTGCACGATTACTCTTCTGAATAGTTTCCTTCTTGGTTGATTCAGCGACTGGAGAAGTTTGAGTAGCATCAGTGTTCAAAGACCTGGGCCTCAGTTTCCTAGTTCCCCCAATAGAAGAGGAGCTTTGAACATCATCATCAGATGACCGAGTTCCCTCTTCAGGCACCTGAGAAATGGTTTCAGAGACCTGAAACTGCTCAATGTTTTCTGATATATTATACCTTTCAAATAATTCTTTCACAAGCTCCCCAAGTTCACTGAGGTTGTTATGTCGCTGGGTATAGGACTTGAGTTCATCCCGCATTCGCTGAAGAGGCTGAGTTTGATATGTTTTGTAAGGAGAAAACAAAATCCAAATGCAGATTAAAATCAAGTCTTGCATAAGATTAAGGAAAAACAAAGTGAATTGAGGTGCAAATGCTTATCCTAAAGGACACATGACACAAATGTGAGGCTGATTTTTGTAAGAAGTTTCTGCAACGATTCAACTAAAACAGGGTAGTCTGGGAAAATAGATGATATAGTATACCTCGCTTCCTGCCTCTAAGGCTAGTTTGAAAAAGCCAAGTGAAATTGAGTGCTTAGAAGCAGATTCAGAGAGTTTAATCTGCGATAGCCAATAAGATGCTGAGGACAAAACGCTGAACTTCTTTCGGCTTGTTGATCTTGAAACATCAGAAACAGGTGTATCACTTTTCCCCTGACTAGTAACAGACCCCCTCGTTCTAACCTCTGAAATTGGAGTGATGTTGCCACCTAGTTTTGCGACTGGACTGACAGTGGACTTGGCTGGAATAGACAGCCTTCTAGGTGGCTTGGCAGACTTGTCCTTGCTAGATAGATCAAGAACACCAACGCTTTTACTTACACTTGATGTAGAGATACCCCTAAAAAATAAAAGAAAAAATCAACCAATTGTCACTCAAAGCCATTAGTTAACTGAGGATACTGCGACCAACACTTTACATGATACAAATATTAGGTCCAGCTCAAAAAATATCACTGTGAAACACAACATTTGAAGTACAAATCTGTATCTAATATTTGTTAATTCGCCATTTATCCCAAAATCTCAAATTGATAGGAAATAGTAAATTTAATCATATAACCAATACTCTAACAACATCAAATATGTATATATTGCCTTTGACAATTAAGGGTAATCATGTTTATATACATTTCTTAACTACCTCAGCCACTGCCCCCAACCCCAAAAGAAAAAAATGCATCACACGCATTGTGCAGATTCGTTCTGCCATACACGACCTGGAGAATTGCAAGGTTCTCCACTGTGGTAAACTTTTGTGCTAAGAATTTTTGTCAACCATCTTAAGGGCGCCTTCACTCAAGACATGGTATTTCAAGGACACACCAAATGATATTAGGGACATTATATTCACTGATGAGCCTTCAATCAAGTGACCAAGTCTCTACAGAGCCTACACTTACTTATTTTCAAAGTCTAGAAATCAACTATGATACCACCATTAAATTAACTTCACTCTTTTTACAACAACCTCACTAACTAGTACGCAGTTTGCCAAAGCTGCCACCATTGCAAAACAATAAACTTATTCTAATCTAAGTAATCTTATACAAAATACATAGACCTTTAGGGTTCGCCAAGAGTGTGTCAAAAGCATGACACAATTGATCTTCACCAACCGCTAACCGATATCTTACGTGATCTAAAACATCATTTATTTTCCCTTATACAAGAAATTAAGCACAAGTTCCCCAATAATCTTTCTCTAACAAAACCAATCAAATCACTTCAAATACAAGTATCAAAAGCCATTTACCGAACAACGTAAACAGTTGCATACAAAAACACAAGGAAAACAAGGTACCGCTTGGAAGCAGAATGGTTTGACAATTCAGCGACCGGTGGCTTTTCCTCCTTGGACTTCGCCCCCGACCGCAGTGGGTACCGCTGAAGCTTCGGTCTCACCGCGCCTACGTTACCTAAAAACATCCCAAACCACAACCTCAGTTCGAAAAAAACGAAAGAAAAACCTCCTAACACAGAGCAGAGAGAGAGAGATTAAGAGATCATCAAAGCAAAGGTTGCGTACCAGGATTTGGAGTCTGGCTCTGGTCCTTCACTGGCTCCTCCATATCTCTGTATGAGAGTGCTTTTGAGGTCACGAAAATGGAATTCTGAGAATAATCGTATGATTTCTTAATTTGTGTTTGAAACCTGAGAAAGAGCGGATTTTTATAATCTAAACCCGCTTCTGTTCTTTCTTCGCCTGTGCGTTTGCCAAGGTGGCAGCCTTTAGGCGGGAAATCCTAGGAACTACCCCACCACCGCAAAACTCAAATTTTCCGACTCGCGCATCTCACCGCACTCGCCAACGTCTTAAATATCAGACAACTCGCTCTCGCGCGCTACGGCCTCCGCGGCTTTTGTTGATATGTAGGGCACGTGGGGGTCAGACGGAGAGAGTAACTCTTGTGAGGAAACTTCGCGAGTGGGGGAGGAGCGGGGAATTATCCCAGCATTCGGAATAAAACAACGGTCTTTTGATGATTTTGGAGGGTTGGGGGCATCTTTGAACGGCTGGCCGCTGGGATGGGACCCACGCGCGTTTGAAAGTCTGAAGACAAGACGCTCTAGGTTTCGAAATTCAAATTTCAAATCAGTGCCGTTGAAACTGCTTTGCGGTTGAGATGGTAGGTTGGCCTTTTTTTTCAAATGGGTTCTATAAGTTGGGCTCAGTGTTGGACAAGCCCAGATCGATGAGTCCAACATTCGGAAATCTTCATTAAGATTATTATTTAATTAATTTTATTATCGTAATAATTTCACACACTTTACCTTTCATTTCCAATTCATTTGGGTAATATTCATTTAGTTATATAGAAAATACATTTTTCTTCCTTTAAAAAATGAAAAGACAAAAATACATCTCCAATATAACTAACGGGATATTATCCGATTCAAATTTACTGGAGAGGATCTTATTCCTTCTCACGGTTTTAAAAAGAGAATTATCTTTTCGGTCTTTTTTAAAGGGTGCTTTCATTTAATGTATAAAAACTTTTGAGAGAAACTCTTCACATTTTCTTACCGACCCCAATTGAATGCTCATGAGTTTTATAAACTTATAAATCGCATTGTAACTTTTTTTTGGAAGCTATATGATCTCACATGGACACCCTTGCTTATAATAGATATAGAAAGCCACATAACTTTTGATATCCCTCTTCCATAAAAAAATTAGCATTTATAAACAGTTCTTCATTTAACTAAAACTTTCTTTAAGAAAACGTTATGTGATATGACATTTTGAGTTGTCTAAGCATTGAATTAATACATTTATTCTCATTAAAAGCCACTTAAATTTAATCCCTCTTCCATTCATGTCGTCTTTTCATAAATGGGTAATATAATGCCATCAATTCCATAATTTTAATACGTCTTTATCATGCCTTTTTTTATTTAATTTAATCTTTATATTTGGAATTTTTTGAATGAGCATTAATATGATGTGTTTATTGTGTAGTTCTTTTTTATTTTTTTTTTCTTTAAAAAAAAAGATGAGATCCTTTTATTAGATCAATCAATCGAGGGAGAAGAGCTCTCCCTCAAAACAATCTCATGGATACAATCCGGATAGGTACCTCTCCACGTTCTCTCAACATTTTCTTTAACAGTCATTCGAGCAATGACATGTGCAGCAGTGTTTGCTGCACGTCCCACTGCGCAAACGTTACATAGGGGAAAATCCTTCATCAGCATTTTCATATATATCTTCCACCAGCACTCCGATCTTGCTCTCGTTAGTCGCGTCAGAGAGAATGGCATCCACGGCTACCTTCGCGTCGCCCTCTAATACTAAATTATTGAGGTTCAGCTCCTTCCCAAACTTCAGGGCTTGACCACCCACCCACGCTTCTGCAACAAAGGGATCAGTGAGGCCGACCTTCATCATGCACCGAACAGCTACAACTCCCCCAGCAAAATTCCGCACCACTGCTCCCATTCCAGCTATGCGACGTTTCAAGCACACAGCAGCATCCCAATTCAGTTTCCAGGCCCCCTGAATGGGAGCAACCCATCGTTGAATAGCTGCTTCTCGGACTGGAGCCACAGTTTGAGCAGTAGTAGCCTCAGAAAATTCCGCCCTGGACGTCAAAGTCTGTTGAACTAGTACATTCGGGTGGATGAGAGAGCCTCCATGCACCACCTCGTTTCTCCGGAACCAAAGACGTCTGGCCAGTCCAACAAAAAAACAGATCTCCTCATCTTCAAAGAATTCCCTCCATCAGCTAGCGGAACGTAGAGGCTCCCGAAGTGTGTTTCTGAAATTTTTTCAGACTCACCCCCCAGACATCTCTTGCTGCCTGGCAATCCCACAACACATGATAACATGTTTCCTCCTCCAACGTGCAGATCGGACAAAGTCCATCAGGCGTGATATCTTACGTTGTTTTAGGTTCCCCTTTGTTGGGAGAATTTTGTGACAGACTCTCCAAAGGAAGTTCTTCTTAGCATTGGTTATCTTCAATTTCCAGATAGGCCCCTATATCTCCTTACTAGCTCCCTGCCAAGAACACCCAGCCTGCAGTTGTTGCTCCCCATTTTTTGCCATGTGGTATGCACTCTTTACCGTGAAGATACCCTTTTCCGTCCCCCTCCAAACCACTACATCATCCCGGTTTGTGCAGCTTAGTGGAATCGACAAAATTGCCTGTACCTCTTCTGGGGAGAATAATTCTTCAAGTAATCTTCTATTCCAGTCTTGCTTCTCATTGTCAATAAGTGCAGAGACTTTTGCCTCCGGGTCAATGAGCCGCGGTGGGGAATGGATAGTGTGAGTGTTCGGGAGAGGAACCCATTTTGTCCCCCAAATCTTCGTTTGCTGCCCATTCCCTATCCTCCAAAATAGACCCTCCTTTAGTAAATCTCTTGAGCCTAAGATGCTCCTCCATGCGAAAGAAGGCTTGGATCCCATTTTAGCATCCAAAATGGAACTATGCACATAATACTTTGCCTTCATTATTTGGGATGCCAAACTGTCCAGTGTTTTCCATAGGCGCCAACATTGTCTCGTGAGAAACACCTTATTAAAGCAAATAAAGTCCCGAAACCTCATGCCTCCTTTTTCCTTTGACTCCCCCATTTTACTCCAGCTCTTCCAACGTATCCTAGAGTCGCCCCACCAAAACTTTTACATTAAAGAATTAATCTTTGAACACAAAGCTTTGAGGAACATAAATACACTCATGGAATACGTGGGGATAGCTTGTATTACCGCCTTAAGCAAGATTTTCCTCCTTGCTTGAGACAAAAATTTGAGTTTCCAGTCTTGTAGTCGCTTTCACACTCTTGTGTAATTCTTGATGTCACTCTTATGTCTCTCAAAAAATAAGGTGGCTTTTAAAATTATCATTTTATCAAAATTCAATAATGATCGATCACAAGTCTAATGACGAGTTTAAGAGCTACATCATTCTTGGAGGGACACGACACACGAGAGTGATACAGTAATGACTTCTAACATTACTCGTGTTTATTGGATTATCCTCCTCACTTGTTCATTTCAAATCCATTGCAATAGGCAAAATATGTTGTCACATAACAAAAATGTTGTCCTACAATCCCAAAAGTAATTACCATTAAATAACACTTAATTTTAAGGGGAAACTTCCCCAAGAACCCACTATCACTCATTTTGAGAATGACCATCCGTCGATTTTTGCCATTAAACCCTAACAAAACCCCTAAAAAGATGAAATCAAATTACCCTTCGATTTTCTTTTTTTCTTTAATGAAAAAAAAGAAAAAAAAGATCACAAGATAGATGACCCAATTAATTATACAATTTTTTTTCTTTCTAATACGACATAAAGTTAATAAATAATCTCTAATTAAATATGAAGGAAGGGGTAAGCATGTAATTTTCCTTGGTTCTTTGTTATGTTTATTTTGTTGGGGGAGGAGAGTAGTATAAACATCAATTAAATTAAATGACATGTTGTTTCTCCATCGATCGATCTACGTAGAAAATTAAAGCTGCATGCGATGGCTACCAATCTCTCTCTTATTTTCGCACTTGTCTTTCTTCTTCTTCTTTCAACACAGACTTTTGTAGGGCAATCTTTCAAGCCCCTCCGAAGTCTCGAGGGATCATACAAGGGTCCCCTTCCCTTCCCCTCGACCAAATGATGGTGTCGCGTTGGTGTGGAGGAGTCGCCGACAACAACATGGGTTTGGACTCCATACTTTCCACACTGTGGCGCCAAAGATGGTATAAGACTAAGCTCAGCTATGGCTTTGATTCAAGTACTGTTACTTCTTCCCCAGATATATTAGAAAAAATGAGAGTTGCAACGCAGCAGGCTTTCTCGGACTCGGAGTGGCAAAGAAACTCTGAATTTACGTTCATTCAGAATCCGCCAGGTGCCAAGTCTGACATCATGATCGGATTTTATGGGCGTAATCATGAGAAAGGGAAGCGATTTGAATATGAATCTGATGCGCCTGATCACTGTTTAGCTTATGCTTCGCCGCTACCGTTCGCAGAGATAAGTTTTCACGTCGATGATCATGAGAACTGGAGCATTGACCCAACCGAAGATCAGTTGGACTTGGTGTCTGTGGCATTGCACGAAATAGGGCACGTTCTTGGACTTGGACATCTATCTGCAAAAGACGCCGTCATGTACCCCGTTGCTCATCGCGGAGTGGGAAAAAGAAAACTGCAACACCATGATATTGCGGCCCTAGCTGCTATGTATAATCAGTGGGGCCGGTTCTTGAGGACAATCTTTAGTTGAACGATATTGTTGGGTAGCTCTGAACCACATCTTATGAAGCAGATGTCACTAGTTCAAATCTCCATCTCCATTCCCTTATGAAGCAGATGTCACTAGTTCAAATCTCCATCTAGTTCAAATCTCCATTTCCATTCCCTTGCGTGAACATGTAAAAAAAAAGGTAAAATGGGATAAAAATTTGATCTTTTAATTAGCACTACTCAATTTTAAATGGATGGTAATTAGCCTAAGCTTTTCAAGCCTACATCTTAATACGAATCATATATTTATTCAAAACTGAAACTTGCTCATATAAAATTGCTGGAAACTACTTTATCCTCCTCAACCTTATATTTAAATTGTATTATATATATATGTGTGTGTGTGTGAAAATACAATTATGCATGCCTTTACATTTTTTTTTAAAAAAAGTTCTCAGTCCATAAAAACGAATGGCACGAGTATGACCATATATATATAGGTCTCTTCTTACGGTGATTTTTATTTCTTTTTTTTTTTTTTAATGCACTGCAAGGGTATTAATGTTATTTTCTTAAATTTTCGTTGAATTTAACAAAAAAATATTAGTGGACAGGACTAAGCGAAAGCATTTATTAGTAATTTAGGGGACCAACTGGCAACTGTTTTAAAGTTTTGGGAGGGAGAGGAAAAGAGGAGAACAATATTACAATTTATGTGTAAGTTTGAGAAAATAAGTATAGTTTCCCTAAAATTAAGTTGAATTTCCAAAACATTGATGTTGCTCTTTTATCATGCCTTTTTTTTGTGTGAGTCCTACCAATACCATCCATCTAAACTTGTATGCGTTATGTGTTTCTTTGTTTGCCCATACCGCAATGGGCAATGACTAATGATTTGATTTTTAGCCTCTAAATATTTGAAATTGAATAATTCTATATATATATATATATATTAAATACCACATGTGGTACTATTAACCCGTCTTTGAATTTGTTTAATAATGACTGATCACATGGTTTGTTAGGCCTGTTACGTACGTCAGCATTATGAGATAGTTGTGATATAAAACTTTAGTTTATAGCATTACTCCTAACCGGCATATACCCTCCAAAAGCCATAATTCTTGATTTTCTTTTCAAACATAGGGGAGCTGAATCTGAGCGATTTCTTCAAATGTTAAAATATTAATTTAAATGATTTATTATTTTTCATCAGCTTAAATTTTTAAGATAATTGGTTATTTTAAAATAATATTAAAGTACTAAAGGCTATGAGTTTTACCGTGCCGGTTCAACCCTCGGTCGCCTAAGGCCCGCAATAAATTAAGGCCCACAATTAATAATTATACAACAAAAAAAAAAAAATTTTAAAAAAATATTTTTAAGGCTCTGGTAAATTTTTAATAAATAATATCTAATTAAGGCCCTTAATTAATAATTATACAATAAAAGTTATTTTCAAACAAAATTAAAACTTTAATACGGTAAAAATAATAATAATAATAACTCTAATTAAGGCCTTCAAAAATGGTAAAAATAGCAATTTTACAATATGGTGTGCCTTAAAAATATCCATACATGTCCCCAATAAATAGTTCTTTTTTTTTTTTTTTTCTTATTCTAATTGAATAAGGGAAAGGGTTACAGTGAGCCCAATAAATAGTTCAATCAGCTAGAACCACGCCTAATAAAGCGGTAGTTACTAGTTCGAATCTTTATCCCCCTCTTTTTGAAGGAAAATAACTTATTCTCATTCCAAAGAAATTAAGAGCGAAAACTCTTACAATCACAGGGCAAGCCCTGAAGTAACCGTAGCCAAAGCTACATAATCACAGGCAGAATTCCAAATACAGGCACCAACGGCCAACCAATCAACCCAATCCAAGCACATCCGCTACCCCATGACTAACCAGCAGTTTAAACATTCAAATCTGCACCAAGCAGACGCCATTAGCTGTACAGGAAGAGTTATTTCCACAACCTTAAGAGGTAAAAACCTCTTAATTCACAACTCATCCTCCTCGACAGTTAAGTTAGGATACACATTCATCCACGAGACAGAAGTCTGGCCAATCTTCCTCCTCGATCCGAAAGCTAGGGTAATATACACATCCACGACACACTGGTCAGGACCAAAGGGGATCCAACCAAACCAACTAGGCGAGAGCATTATTACAAGCAAAAACACAATAGAAATACAGGGAAAAAACAAATACAAGCAAAAAGGAAATACAGGAAAAAATCGATCGTGTTCAAGTAGACCCTGACCACTGACAAGTGCGTTTGAAGTTCATCGCGGGGGGGCGAGGAATAAAGCCTGGCAGTAGGTGGAGGGCGGCAAAACTAACGCGGAGGAGATCGGCAGAACTGCAAAAATAAAACACACACAAAACAAACAGAGAAAGAACAATACAGGGAAAAACCAAAACCAAAAAACAGGGAGAACAAACAAAAACAACATACAATGGGAAACAAAGCAAGAACAGGGAAATAAAACGCCAAACGATCAACCGAAGAGGTTCGGACAAGATCTGGCTTGAAGCACCACTAACGAAGGTGGTGATGGGAGAAAGGCATGGTGGGGACGAGCAGATGACCTGCCACAGGCGGCGGGTTACGAAAACGCTGAGATCCGGAAGACCAAAGCAAGGAAAAAAGCCGACAATATGAAAAAAGAGAGAGGGGAAAGAGGAAAAAGAAAGGGAGGGACACCGGGACTAGGGCATCAAGTAAATAACTAGAGCCCGGTACGAAGGGAACGTAGGGAGGAGGGATGGCCAGAGGCCAACCCTCCTCCCCAAGGGTGACGGCGCTCTGGCGAGGGAGGGGGGGCGCTGGAGCGAAAAGGCTAGAGAACAAAAAAAAAAAAAAATCTCCATCCCCTCTTGTGTGGACATGTAAAAAAAAAAAAAAAATCAATACATGAAAATGAGAATATCTTAACTCTAAACATATACCCCCTTTTTTTTTCTTTTCATTTTTACAATTCACATTCAAAAAGGATGGACTTTTACTTAAAGCTAATAATTAAGGCCCCAATATCATAATTTTTTCAAGGTATATAAATTATTGAAATGTCTACTTGTTTACTTTCTCAGTTTCACATTCATTACAGTCCAAAACGTGCGTAACTTTCAGTCTTTCTCAAAAGTCAAAGGTGTTAACTCCAATTTCAATTTAATTTTTAGTAAAACATGAAGTCTTCAATGTGCTCCAACGGATTTTTTTTTTCCTTTTTATTTTTTTTTCTTTTTCTAATGGTATCTCTTCATTGATATAACAATGAAATGGGACAAAATACTATTTTTATATAATGCAAAATATGCAATTTGGAATCTTCACAACCCAAACATTATGTATGACATACATAATAGCTTCTCGAGCTGTTACACGACAATATCTTTGATATCACTGTTCCCATCAGTTTTATATCTGCAACAAATTTCAACAAATCACGTCTCTAGCCGCTACCCAATCATTGATTTTTAGGCTTTGTCATTTCCACTACAGGTGCATTTCCAAACGCAATTCTCTTTATTGCCTCTAGAATAATAACAATTCTTCTATATGCATGAAAACTCATCTGCATCGGTCAATGATTTACTCCCAAAAAAGAACCATAAAAGAACTAGAAGAAAATAAAAGATCGACATACTGAAAACTCAATTTTGTTACTCTTAGGGATTGGTATAAATAAAACCTTAGAAAATGATTAAACCTTCACCCCATAAATTGCTAGCTACTGAAATTTAGAGAGAAAACAAGTAAACCCAAAAACAAAACACAAAGAAACATAAAAATACATAAGAAAATAAAACATAAATAAAACCCACAAGACATAAACATATCGGTGGACTGCAGCGCGAGAGGTAGCTAGTATGTGGGAGGCTCGTGTCATGCTGAGTCTAGCGTAGGTAAGTAAATATACACTCGTAAGATTTCAAGCTTAGGATCCGGCGAGAGACACAATAGAGATGGTGGAAAACCAATGTTGAATGTGGAGAGGGATTTGATTTGTGGCATAGGGCCTCAAAAGAGATAGATAACTCTTCCGATGAAGCAAAGTAAGGCTTCAAAAGAAACAGATAGAAAGAATACCTCCAAAGAGGCGAGTAACAAATGGGGAAGAAGGAAGAAGAGAGTACAAGGGAGGGGGAGAAGGAGGAGGGAGCCCATGGCGTCTCAAGACTCCTATCATGGTGGCTAGAGAGAATAAACCCTACTTTAGGCCTCAAAATATATCAAGACGCCCTGCAAAAATACAAAAAAAAAAAAAAAAAATTACCGTACATAATAATTTCACACTCTACCTTCTCACAATTTTGAAAAAGGAATTATCTCTTCAACCTTTCAATGAGGTGCTTTCATTTGATGTATCGAAACTCTTGCATCAAAAGTTAGCATTTATAAACAATTCTTCATTTAAATAAAACTTTCTTTAGAATGGCATGCGCATTCGGTTGCTTAAGCATTGAATTAATTATACATTATACATTCATTTTCATTTAAAGCCACGTAAATTTAATCCCCCTCTTCCATTCCATTCATTTCATGTTGTCTTTTCATAAAAGATTAATATATAAGTGCCATCAATTTCATTATTTTTTTAATATATATTAATTTATCGTGCTTTTTTAATTAATTTCTACTTTTTGAATGCGCGTTAATATGATATATTGTGTTTATTGGATCATCCCTCATGACTTGTACGTTCATTTCAAATCCATTGCACATTTACAATTATGCTACACTTTTGGCTAGGGTGGAAACCTTTTGACCCTACCCAAAAGATATTGTTTAAACTAAAAGTCACTTGACAAAAAAGCTATTCTACAATTGGAAAAGTAATAACCATTAAGATACTTTAAGAATTATCAAGAAATAACCTCATACGACTCTTAGGAATTATGATCTTCTCTATTTTATTTGAACAAGATAATTATATTCTGTTAAGTATAGTGGATGAATATTTTTGTTCAAAAAGTGAAAAGATAAAAATACATTTTCACTATAATTAACTACATATTATTCAGTTCCATGACGTAGGTGCATAAATTAAGGCCCCAATTAATAATTATATAATATGATAAAAGTTAATAAATAATCTCTAATTAAATAGAGGGAAGGGGTAAGCGTGTAGTTTTCCTTGGTTCTTTGTTATTTATTTTGTTTCTCCATCGATATATGTAGAAAATTAAAAGCTGCATGCGATGGCTACCAATCTCTCTCTTATTTTCGCACCGGTCTTTCTTCTTCTTCTTCTTCTTCTTTCAACACAGACTTTTGCAGGGCAATCTTTCAAGTCCCTCCGAAGTC
Organism: Carpinus fangiana; assembly: GCA_006937295.1. Taxonomy (NCBI): domain Eukaryota; kingdom Viridiplantae; phylum Streptophyta; class Magnoliopsida; order Fagales; family Betulaceae; genus Carpinus; species Carpinus fangiana. Next base: position 2,625,514 of record CM017328.1, on the reverse strand, counting down.
TCGAGGGATCATACAAGGGTCCCGTCGACCAAATGATGGCGCCGCACCGGTGTGGGGTCGCCGACAACGACATGGATTTGGACTCCCTGTTTTCCATAAAATGGGCCCAAAAATGGTCTAAGACTAAGCTTAGCTATGGCTTTGATTCCAGTGTTACTTCTTCCCCAGATATATTGGAAAAAATGAGAGCTGCAATGCAGGAGGCTTTCTCGGAGTGGCAAAGAAACTCTGGATTTACGTTCATTGAGAATCCGCCAGGTGCCAAGCCTGACATCGTGATCGGATTTTATAGGCTTAATCATGAGAAAGGGGAGCCATTTGAACACTGTATAGCTTATGCTTTGCCGCCACCGTTCGGAGAGATAAATTTTCACGCCGATGAGAACTGGAGCATTGACCCAACCAAAGATCAGTTTGACTTGGTGTTTGTGGCATTGCACGAAATAGGGCACGTTCTTGGACTTCGACATCTGTCTGTAAAAGACGCCGTCATGTACTCCGGCGCCGCTCATTACGGACTGGGAAAAATAAAACTGCGACGCCATGACATTGCCGCCCTAGCTGCTATGTATAATCAGTGGGGCCGGTTCATGAGGATAATCTTTAGTTGACCGACACAATTGTCACCTTAGTAAAGTGAGATATGATGGTAAATTGACAATGTTATATCAACATAGTAAAATAGTGATGAACTGATAGTGTAATTAATATATAGCATCACTATATTTTATAAGCTGCAATTGGTGGGATTTAATCACGTCATTATGTTATAATATGATGTATTTAAAATATATTTTTTTTAATAGAAATATGAGGATTTCATTGATTAAAAATCACGAGTATAAAACTCTTAAAAAGCAGAGTAAAAAGCTTTTACAGCATAAAGTATAGTCACATGCTATAAGGTTACAAAGTCATAAATACAAACAAAATTTCCTACAGTCAGGTGTTATATATGATTTCAATCTTCTGCTAACCCTTGTACAAATATAGTTAAATAACATATCTGCTCCGAGCATAATAGATCTAAGACATAGATAGCTAAATTTCTTAATAAAAATGATTTAAACCGGTCGTAAGAGATAACCCTTTACAGTGCTCACACCTAATTATGTATTCATGCCATGAAAAATAACTCATTATACCTAATTATTCATACTCACTCACGAGGATAGATATACAAAGAATAAACCTTTTATTCAAAATAAAAAACGCAAACAAACAACCAGTAAGTAGCAGCAACTTGGGAGGAGATGAACAGTATAATACGGTTGAAAGTGGATTGACGCATAGCAGAGAGGCCGAAGTTGCTAATCTGGTAGGATAACAGCTACAAACACAAAAAATTAAAAATTAATTTTGTTTTTTTTTTAAAAAATGCAGTAGGGAGAGAGAGGGTAGAAGTAGGGAGTATAAGGGGAAGGAGAGAGGAGGAGGGAGCATACCTACTCCCTCCTCCTCTCAAAAATGTTTTATAAAGAGAAGGGCCGACAATATCCCGCTTCATTTATTTACAATAATATTGTTTATTTTTAAACAACATGGTGCTTCTCTTTTTTATTCAATTCACTCCGTATGTATATATATATTTTTGAAAGAAATTCATACCGTATATGATATATCCATCCTCACGGCTTTAGTAATTAAATACGAACTATATATTTATTCAAAACTAAAACATGCTCATATAAAATTGCCGGAAACTACTTTATCCTCCTCAAACTTGTATTTAAATTGTATCTTTTCAAACTTTAAGACATCTTAAATTACCTAAAACTTTCAGTACTTATCGTCCCAAGTTAGAATTTTTCTATTAGATCCGACATAAAATGAATAAAATATCCATTATGCCCATGTTATCTATGTGAAAAATACAATTATGCCTTTACATTTTTTATTTTTTATTTTTAAAAGATTCCTTGTCCATGAAGCTAGACACATCGCATGACTATAGGTCTCATCTTACGGCCTTTATTTATTTATTTATTTTTTTTAAAATGTGATGCAAAGGTATTACCTCATTAAAAAATATAGGGAAAAATTCAGTTTAGCCCCCTGAAGTTTCAGGAGATTTTCAATTTGAACCCCAAAGTTTCAAACTTGGCAGTTTACCTCCCCGAAGTTTCAAAAAGTGGCAAAGTGAACCCCCCGTTAACTTTTCCGTCAAATTAGACGGAAAATGATGAAATGACATAAATGCCCTCAGGCTTTTTTTTAAAAAAATTCCGTTTAATTTGACGGAAAAATTAACAAAAGGTTCACTTTGCCACTTTTTGAAACTTCATGGGGGTAAACTGCCAATTTTGAAACTTTGGGGTTCAAATTGAAACTCTCCTGAAACTTCAGGGGGGTAAACTGAATTTTCCCCAAAAATATATTAATGGATGGGACTAAGTGAAATACTATAAGTAATTTGAAGGTTTTTTTTTTGTTTTTCCTAATTAAAAATGATAGGCTGGGGAGACCAATTGTAGCTATATCTTAACTAGGCATGACTATAATAGCACCTACCAGTTGGGAGCGGCACGGGAAGGACATAGACAGTGAGTGCCGCAAGTGCTCCCTCAAGTCCGATTGAGTCATAACTTAACCCAGTTTCACCATGGCATCAATGAGAATCCAAGGTGACTAAATACTAATCAAACATATGTGAGAATTTTTCATTGCGAATATTTAAACCTACGCCCTAATTACGTGCAAACTTCCTTAAGCCATTGAACCACTACCCTTGATGGTTAAGTAATTTGGAGTTAGTTGTTTTAAAGTTTAAGAAATGAAGTGTACATTGGAGACGATTAATATAGTTTTTTTTTTTTAAAAAAAAAAAATTAATTGAAGTAGAAGTTCCAAACATTGTTGTTGCTCTTTTATCATACCATTTCATTCTTCTTTCTTCTTCGATTCTATTCTGTTTTGTTTTTATTTATTTATTTATTGATTCCTCACAATACCATATCTCTCTAACTAAAGGTGTACGTGTTTGTGTTTCTCTGTTTGTCCACATCACAATGGGCAATGACTGATGATTTGATCCCCCGAATATTTAAAAGAAGAACATAATTTAGATTTCATGAGAAATAGCAATAATTAAGGTTAATTTTAATGAGGATCAAGCTTACCTTTTAGGTTATATATACTGTTAATTAATGATTAAATCATGATATCTGCTATTAAACAACAACATGGAAAACGAAATAGTTCATATTCTCCACAAACTCTAACTTTCTAACATTACAATCCTCATGGCTATGTTGATAATTCGCCTTGAAAAAAGAAATTACCCGTAACAAATTTGATTGATGTGAAAAAAAATAAGAATGTTTATACAAAAGAATTAAAAAAATTTATTTTGTTGTTATTTTTTTAATTTAAATAGTAATAAAAAATAATTAATATAATATTAAAAATAAAAATACTAAACGTTGATTTTGAGAGGAATAATATAGGACTTTTTTTTTTTTTTTTAGTCCATTGGCAAACGGAGCCCATTATTCCGCACCAAATCATTGTGATGTTTATTGCATAATTATATTACCCACCCTTAATTTAATTCAACTACAACGTTCATTTCAACGCCGTGACAGTTAGACACAACTACTGTTTGGCCACGGCAATTGTCAGCGTGGCTCCCATGCAGCTACCCAACTCTCATATTCACTGCCCCACCTCCTATTTCACCTCACGCGCCTACCGTCTAAAACTCCGCGACCCTTCGCGCCAGGTAGTACGGCTCAGTTTCTGCACGCCCCTACTCGCGCGCGTCAGGGTAAAAGTTTCTGGTACGAGGGCATGTAGGTAATTTCGTTTATGCTTTAGGATAAAGACACTTGGTTCCGAAGTAAACTGCTTGGGACTCCTTTAATCCGACAACAACTCATTTTCGCACTCACTCACACCACGAGCTCTCACTATCAACGGTCCGATCGTTTCATTCTTTCAGATCCGCTTTTGAAATGCTAAGATTTCATAACCTAACTCCATGTCAACGGTCTAGGATTCTCTTCACGATTTATAACATGATCGCGTCCGCACCATATTATTGATTCATATAATATCTTGTGTTTTTCGGTTTTAGGTATATTTTGGCTCGGAGAGAGTACAGTGACTCACCGAGTGAGAGAAAAGAAAGCAAATCAAAGCAAAAGGAGAAAATGAATGGAGCTTTGGAGCACATTTCCTTGGTTTGCAAGCTCTCTCAGTCTTACTCAATGGTGCTTTTCCTCTCACTCTCTAATATTTTTGTATATATTCTCCGACTGTGTTGTTTCAGAAGCCTGAACCATGTTTTTTGCGTTGTGCTGTGGTTTGATTCATTTTGGTTCCTAGGAATGGTAGATTTGGGGTCTACAAGCAGCGCATTTGCCGGGTAAGTTTCAGATCTGGTCTTTTTCAACCTCGCGTGTTTTACTTTTGTACTCTGATTCATGGTTTAGTTTTCGTTTCTGAGGTAGCTAATAGGTATTTGCTCCGAGCGGATCTTTTGGATTCTAGGGTTTCTTGCAATGTCTTATTAGTGTTTCAGTTTCTTGATTTGTAAGACTCTTGCGAGTAAGGTTTGTTACTATGTTCGTATCATGTTTTTCTAGTATATTTAGCTACTTAGCAAAAATGGAAACAAAAAAGATTTATATTAGTGGTCTGTGATTTTAAGGTAACTGCTATTTGACTGATTGTTATCTTATATGGATCTTAGTTTATCATTCTGACTTTACTGGGTTTCCCTATGATGCTTAATTTGGTAGCTGGTTAGCTGAGGAGATCTATGCACTTTGAATTGTTTAATTTGGATCTGTTGGAAGTGTTTGCTTGATGCTTTGTTTGGTTGTTTTTTTTCAGAAAATGTAGGAATCAGCTATCAGCTTTAACCAATAACTAGTGGCTTTTATTAGAAAATTGCACACAAGTAAATGAATGCTGCAGTCATATTTGGTTCGGTCGTTTTGCATGGCATTATATTTAAATGGATTATGTGGTGTCGTTTTTGTGTGTATAAGCTGTTCTCACATGAAAAAAATGCAGAGAGTCGGATCCAGGTTCTCGTGATTACTGGTCCTGTCCATCCTGCAATGGGAAAATCACCAGCAAAATGGATCAAAACCGTACTGTTTGGGAAGAAGACTTCCAAATCTAATATTCCAAAGGGAAGAGAGGTAATAAGCTGATTACTGCACAGATCATATGTCCTGTTATATGGTTTACTATATTATATATAGGTCATCTATACAACTGCAGATCTTTATTCAAAAGATACTACTTGTGACGTAAGAACTTCCTGTGCAGTATTCCTTTTGTCTACTCTCTTTGAACTTTAACTCCAAAACTAGATGGCATCGTCCAAATATATATGTCCTGTTGGTATGATATATTTCTAGACAAAGAGTAAATAGTAAGATTGGCTTTATGGAACTTCAGCTTCACATTAAGTTACTTCTAAATTTTGGCACTAAAAAACTAAAGTTTTATACTTTTTAATTAATTTTTTAATGTTCTTTCACCTACTTATTCACCAGCCATTCAAGTTCTTGGATAGGTTATGATGTTAAAACAGGCATTGTAATAAACTTCCAATCCCTAATTTTCTCATTGATCATTCTGATGTAGAAAATTACCAGTGAGAAAGAGGTCTTAGTTCCATCCAAGACATCGGAAGGAAATGTGGCTTTGGATACTCCTGTGGCTTCACATCCAACCCCCTATACAATTGGTAGAGATGAAGGGAAGTTAGAATCAGAGAACAAGGAAGCTGCAAATACATCACAATATGAAGGGAAAAGTTTACCAGGGAATCAAGAGAATGATGCACTAGGATCCACACCCCAAGATGTACCATACGATCCCGAGAAAATTAGGAAGGAGCAAGCTGCGACAAAGGCACAGGCTGCTTTTAGGGGTTATTTGGTAATTATTTCTTGTTGAGGACTGTCATGGTTGACAATTGAATCTAAGTAAAGCCATTGAAATTATTTTGTATTCCTTGGAACATCCTTTGTTGAGGGCTTCGGCTGGATAGAGGTCTGCATCAGGTCAAGGTTTCAAACACCTGGACCTGCAAGAAAATCCAGCTAGTCATCATGATGTTTGTTTCTGCCTGTGTTATTAGGGTTCCAGTGTTTTTCAAGGGTTACATTTAATTCATTGTCCATTAGTTGCTTTCTTCTTTATTCTGGACGCATATTTGTGCTGGCAACATTTTTTTGTTTTCGCTCTTTTTGAACTTGCAGTAGACTTTCCTGGTTTACCCCCAACAACTACTACTGCCCCTTTAGATTTTTAGCCTTGATGGAATAAGTATGACCCTTGTTAGAGAAGTTTAATTGCCTGCATGCATCTCATAGTTAATTCCATGCTGGAGTTAGCATCACTGAATTGCTTAAATTCCCTAATGGATCTTCTGGCCAAGAGAAGCTCCTCTGTGCTCCTGACCGCCAAAAGTGCTCTCTCTCTCTCGCTCCATATATATATATTATACAGTCATGTTTTCTAAAAATTATGGATTTTAGTACTGGTTTTGGTCACTTTTTACATTTATCTGGTTCAGGTACATCTCAGTGAACTGGTTGATAATATAAGTAGTTTTGAGCTTATGAAAGTTGTCAATTTATTTCAGATCCAATTCACATTATATATGTTTTTGTTATAGTTGTCATAATGCCTGCACTAATTAAGCATATTATGATTAAAGGCTCGCCGCGCGTTCCGGGCTCTCAAAGGCATAATAAGGTTGCAGGCACTTATTCGTGGGCACTTGGTTAGGAGGCAAGCTGTTGCTACTTTGTGCTGTATGCTGGGAATCATAAAGTTTCAGGCAATTGTTCGTGGAAGAAGGGTCAGACATTCTGATCTTGGACTTGAAGTGCATAAAAAATGCAGTCTGGTGAAGCCTCTGGTAATTGTTTTCAAGATCTCTGCTAGTAGTCAATCACAATTTTTAAGATATTTCGACTACTTATAAAAAGAAAAGAAAAAAAGTAGTCAATCACTAATTATAGATGCGTTTCCTTAGTTATTTCATGGGGGACGTTGTTTCAGCTAGGATATTTACTGTCCAAAAATATCTGCATCTATGACTGAATACCAGCGCGAAATCTTACTATGGATTTCTTTAATAAAACCACCAATTTTTTGAGGTTATCATGGTAATATATTACTTTAAATAAAAAGAAATTAAATGTTTGCACCCTCATTCTCTCTCATATTCACGTACACATTTGTGCACCACGGCTGATGCTGTTAAAAGTTAGGTGGTTTTAACATCATTTAGAAGTCTATGCTCAACCATGTCAATCTCCTGGGTTGGATCCATATTCACTCTTCTTTAACTGTACATAACAGATGCAATTGAGGATGATAAATGAGTATGAGCATATCCTTTTTCAAAAGTGTGAGAGGATGCACACTTTTGTTCTTCAACATCTGGTTTGGCATGACTATAAACTTTAGATGTAACTTATATACATTGATATAGGTTCTCTTCCTTGAGTACGAAACTTGGAGATTCAACGTAATATATTTCAATGAAATGCATCATTATGGTTATTTCACATTTTTATCATTCGTCAGTGGTGTATATTGGAAATATAATAACGGTCTCAAAGGCACCTAGGAAGGCTTTAGGTTTTTATAAACATGGTTAAGCTAGCTGCTTTTAATTATGCCTCTAATTCTACTTCTACCGTTAATTATTTTTCCTTCCACATCTTTAATCTATCAGGAGAACAGGCCCGTGGTTCCTGTTGGAGTTTATATGTATATACAAATTGCAAAGTTGTCCGCAAATGCTTTTGTTCGTAAGGTATGGTTGTCCTATGTCCTTTCAATCGGCAATGTATATAGCTACAATGAGAATAATTTAACATCATGACCAGAGAACAAAATGTGTTGGCTATTATGCTTTTATCTATTTAGTGTATCAGCAGGCTTTTAAGCTTAAAAAATAATTAGGCCTCAGAATTTGGTGAATCTTAATGTTAAATGATAGGGCTGCTTACTTCAAGACATTGCATATAGTTTCTTGAGGGATTCACATCAAGATCTGAAGATAACTCACTATACCTGTGCCTAATTACTTTTTAATTATGTATTTTGTGTTCAAATATCTCTTGTTTTTTTTATAAGGAAATGATTGGTAGGAACCTAAAACATCAAGCTGAGTTCTGTAAAGTTTTTCTCTTTGATTATATGTTGAACTTCTTCACCGTGGAAGATCTGTGGAAGTTTGTGGTAGCTTGTAACTATGTCTATGTTTATATGGGTACGATGGCAGCATTACATAAAATTTTAGATCTTTTTTTTCCTTTTAAAATCAACCTGAAGCATATAAAGTTTCCAAGTATAAATAATCTTGGAATTGTGGTATGTCATTGTGACATCATGATACAGGGCAGTCCTGGCAGTTTGACTTTATAATTTTGTTCGGCAAACATAAATTTTGGAATTGAAAGATTACTGTTTGTTGTCCCTTCTATTTTGTTCATGAATTGGAAATCTGACTGCTGGGTTCATTACTTCAGCTCCTTGCTCCATCACCAACTGTAATGCCTCTGCGCCTTCATTATGAATCTTGGGAACCAAATTCAGTCTCAAGCTGGTTAGAAATCTGGTCATCATCCCGCTTTTGGAGACCTATTCCACAACCAAAGAAAATGCCAGACTCAAAATCTCATAGAAAGCATAGTAATGGCCAAACTGTAGAAGCGCAAATAGGCAGGCCAAAGCGTAGCACTTGGAGGCTCCCTGCTGCAAATGCTGATGGTGCGTCAGTGCCAGCAACCTCTGAACCTGAGAAACCTAAACGTAACCTGAAGAAAGTTCCAAACCATTCTATAGATCAAACACAGGAAAATCCAAAAATTGAGCTGGAAAAGATCAAACGAAATTTAAGAAAGGTACATAACCCTGTAGTAGAGAGCTCTGTGCAGCTAGAGGTTGAAACTGAGAAACCAAAGCAGAGTATGGAAATAACATTGACCAATTTGACTCCTGATGTTTTAGAACGAGGAATGAATAATTCTGGTGAGAAAATGAAAAAAGAGGCAACCTTGACTACATATAAATTGTCTGATGTAGAAACACCTCCTGAACCATTGGCAATGAAAGAGGCGCCTGATTTACCACATGTTGATCAAGCTATAGTGGAATCAAAGCCTTTAACAGAGAGCAGTGGTAAAGATAGAAAAATTCCTGCTGACGAAGCTGCGACAGAGTCAAATATTTTAATAGAGAGTGGTGTTAAAGATGAGAGCATTTCCGTAACAAATGGAGAGTTGAGCCAAAAGGAAGATTTGACAAGCAATGAGAACCCGAAATCCGGCCGGAAAGCTTCTATTGCAGCAAAACAAGAACGCACAGAGAATGGGTTGCAGAGCAGTCCAACAGTGCCTAGCTATATGGCAGCAACTGAATCTGCGAAGGCAAAGTTAAGAGTTCAGGGCTCCCCAAGGTTTGGACAAGATGGGGTTGAGAAAAATAATGTCACACGACGACATTCTCTGTCATCTTTGACTAATGGTAAAATCAGTTCACAGTCACCAAGGACACAGAGACTGGTTCAAGCAGGTGGCAAAGGGGGGAATAAAAGTGATAGATCTCTCTTGTCTTCAAGAGATGGGAATGGTATGATATACTTGCTTCTCAATAGAGTTTCTGATTCTTATGGTCTTGAGTGGTTTGAAAATGTTTTGCGCATACGGTGTTTGTTTTGTTTTTTGTTTTTTTTTTGGTTTTTTATCTTCAAGAAAACTTGCTGTCAGTTTTCTGGAAATAAACATACAAGCAATTCCTTTTTCCCTATCTACTTATGATACATTTGGGTGGTGTTTGATTTTGCAGCGAAGGTAACGCAAGCAGAGTGGAAAAGGTAATTTGTGAGCGAAATGGGATCTTCAGGAGTTTAACACAAGGGTGCAAAAATTGATTTGGAGTTTTTGATTGACGTGTGTGTTGCAAGTGCTCTGAAACTGTAACGTGGACTGTAGTTGGAGGGATGTGTTGGGCCAAGCGCCTTTACTGATTTTTCCTGCATTTGGGGTGTTTGTGAGTTTTATGTACATCATAGGTTTGAAAATTTATCATGTCATACTTCAAGTCTGAACTGTGGTTGGTTTTGGTAATGCTTTTCAGGCTGTTCATAGTTTATTACAGTGGATGGATATGATGTGATCTTGATGCACCTTAGACCATGTTTTATAATGTTCTATTAACATGTACTTGGATGTGTAGAAGTAATGCTATAAGCCCATCTAAGAATGATGTGGCTCTTAAAATTATCATTGGTCTTATAATTGGTTATTATTGAATTTTGATCAAATGATAATTTTAAAAACCTTTTTCATTTTTTGAGGAACTTAAGAGTGATGCAAGATGTACGTCTAGAATTACTCGAATGTGTTGTGATGATGTCCTCTACCATTCTCTGTGCTGGCCAATGTGTCATTGGTTGGCTTTGGTGTCTTAATATTCTGACCAGGACAGTTTTCATTCAGACATTTTGTAAACTACACAAAAATGCCAAGGGTCCTAAGGGTCCTTTAGGTGGTGTTTGTTAAATAACATGAAAACTTCTCATGGCAATGCTACCCATGATAGTTTATTTTTTAAAAAAAGAATGAAAAAAGAAAATAATGATTGATATGGGAAAATAAAAAAGTGGTATTGAAAAGTGAAATTTTTTGTTTTGTAGTGATTTTTTTATTTGAATAATAATAAAGAGTAAATAATGTGATATAAAAAGGGAATGATTTGATATGTTTTGTTTGGAAAAAAATGAAGTGAATAGTGTGATAGAATATAGGGGAATGTGAGAGAATTTCATGTTTAACAAACAAGGCCATAGTCTTAGGATTGGAATTGGGCACAAATTTGAACAGAGAATATAACCTTTATTAACACAAGGATTTGGCTAATCTAAGAAAAAAAATTACAAAACAATGTAATGATATATAAATCATTGTAGAATATGGCATAACCATGTAAAGTTTTTCGATGTTCTAGTATACATGTATACAACGGGCTAAAAAATTAAAAATGTTACTCAAATGTGGTGCTCATAAACATACAAAATGTAGACTAACACGTATACAACTTGAATGTCAATGTGTCAATGATTTTCAGCAATGTTAATTTCATTTGGATCAATTACAACTCCGTGAACGAGTCCCGACCGGCTGAAGAAATTTCTTTGAGAAGTCGCTGTTGAAGGCATTGGTTGAACATTGGGAGGGATTGGAATCTCAGTCGAGTGACCAGAAATGCAGAGGGCTCCAGAATCATCTTGCTCCCAGTACACTTCTACCATAATTCCTCTGGAATTTTCTTCAGATTCTGTTCCTGGAATTCCTACAAATTTGGCTCCCAAAGGTATCTGTGCAATTATTGTAAGAAAAGATAAATGAAGGAGCGCACATAAATGACTATAAAGCTTTTCCTCTTAGGTACTTGTTATTCAAAAAATACAATAAGTAAATGAAAAAACAAATTCCACTTACTGAAACTGAGGCTCCAGAAAATGTTAAAGTCAAAGTTGCCAACCTCCCTTCAGCTGCTGCACTCTCTAGCTCTGCCTGCCTTGCAATATTCAAGAAAACTTCTTCCAGTGTTGTAAGACTCAGTTGGATGTCAGATATACCAAATTCCTTTTCTCTATCTTGGAGCTCCTCGAAAAATTTCTACTCAGGATTAGAAGTACCAAAGAAAGAAAAGACAAATTAAAAATAATAATAAAAAAAAAACAGCATAAGCAAACCAAAAATTAATTAGTACAATTGTTTCAAAATCTTTACATCCTTCTAATAGAAAACCCTCACCGTCAAAAGCTTCTCTCTATCATGAGGAATCACGAAAGTCAAGAAGGCTTTGTTCTCCTCTTTTGGTACTATATCCAATCGCTGTCAAAACATTCTTCTAGTCACAAACCCTCCTCTTTTTTATGTTTATGAAAAACTATAATCAATTTACTTGTTTCACATACATCTTTAAAATACTGCTTCACAGCCTCATGATGAATTGTAGTTTGACCATTATTGCTTCCAAGGAAGCTAACATTAGCAATGAAACCAGTGCCAAACCGTGACTTCAACCTGATTGAGGTTCCAATGCAGCGAAGCCTACCCTTGGCCATGATTCCTATGCGATCACTCAAAATATCAGCTTCTTCCATTGAATGTGTTGTTAGGATAATGGCACGACCTTTCTTTGCATCATTTATTATGTCCCATACATGTCTCCTTGTTATTGGATCCATGCCAGTTGTCTGCCGATCAAGGGGAAAATGAAGCTTCTCATAAATATATCAAGTAAATAAATATATATGAGTAACAATATTCCTATGTGTACCGGCTCATCCAAAATGACCAACTTTGGATCGCCAAGAAGGGCTATTGCAACACTGAGGCGGCGTTTCATTCCTCCACTGTAACTCCCAGCTCTCACTTTAGCTGCCTCTGTGAGTCTCACCTCTGCCAATGAACTCTGAGCAACCTGTATTTGAGAAGAATTGCTTATCTTAAGAAGAATGAAAATGAGCATCATCACAAGTAAATGCAATAGGATATTCCGTCTGAGATCATAGAATATGTTTTGAATCTTCAAAAACTGGTGATACACGATTTTGCTTGCATATTACATACCGATTTAATAGAAGCAGGGGGTAGGCCTTTGATACTAGCAAAGAGGTGAAGGTGCTCTTGACCAGACAATGCATCCCAAAGGATGTCAAACTATTGAAAGATGAAAAATTCAAGATTAGCACTCAAATTATTTATTGAGTCATGCTATTGAAAACTATGTTATATATAACGGAAAACATTTGGCAATCCATCCACATTCGTGAAGAGACACACAGACACACGTAGAGGTCACCTGGGGACAAACTCCTATAATTCTTCGAATGTTTGACATGCCAACTGCACTTCGGATTGAATTTCCATAAATTATTGCTGTTAACAACACAGATTTGGATGTTACATCCTTCCTGACTTCAATTCAACAGGATAAGCTGAGAGAGAGAGAATCACCATCTCCACCAGTCACTGGTGTAATGCCAGTCAAACAATTAATTGCCGTAGTTTTTCCAGCCCCGTTAGGTCCAAGAAGACAAAATANGAAAACTATGTTATATATAACGGAAAACATGTGGCAATCCACATTCGTGAAGAGACACACAGACACACGTAGAGGTCACCTGGGGACAAACTCCTATAATTCTTCGAGTGTTTGACATGCCAACTGCACTTCGGATTGAATTTCCATAAATTATTGCTGTTAACAACACAGATTTGGATGTGACATCCTTCCTGACTTCAATTCAACAGGATAAGCTGAGAGAGAGAGAATCACCATCTCCACCAGTCACTGGTGTAATGCCAGTCAAACAATTAATTGTCGTAGTTTTTCCAGCTCCGTTAGGTCCAAGAAGACAAAATAACTGATCTTTTGCAAAGTTCACCCATAAGCCCTGAAGGTTAGTTGCAAATAAGCAGAGTTAAATCCATCAAAACATAAATACTACCCATGGTCAGCATCATTATGAACATCTTATGCCTAATGATGCTTGATGACAATCAAGAAACTGGGTAGAAAAAAAAAACCTTAACGATAGTGACACAAAAAAGAACATAAATCTGGGTGAGAATAAATGCTCCTCAAGACACACAATGTATAACAACCAGAGTGATAGATAGCAGGATCCACCACTATAGATTCTCCACGACAACCCTATAGGCCAACAATCAATCATATTGATTGCTACTCATAATCTAGGTATGTAGTCTACCTGGCTCTACCTGGCTCTGCCTGCGCCCACTGATATATAAACTAAGAATAAAATAGTTAATGGTGGAAAAACCGAAGCATGTGCTTTGAACAGATAAGATACCTGATTAGGTCAATTGCATAAAACCATCCTCCTTATAAATCATGTTGGAAAGAAGTCCTTACCCTAAGGGCATGATAAGGTGGAGTCATCTTGCATTTACAGCAACCACACTGCCAATTCCCAGGATATCTCTTTGCGAGACCACGTGTCTGAACAGCAACATTTGGATCAACCACGCCTTCCTGTGTTTGATGTTTTACTATATTTTCCTCTTCAAGGACATCTCCATCATCAGGAGTAAAATGATCTTGTTGTGGGACAGAACCTATGCAACTACAAATGCCACCCTCTATGATGAGAGGGGGGAAAAGTATCAGTCGGTCATAATTCCAGGCAATGGGGAGAACTCATGAGCACAGACTGAAGATCAAGCAGAATTACCTTTCACTTTGCTTCCTCCTTTCCCAATCCAATACCAAGGGTTTAGGAAGTAAAACACTGATTTTCTCACACCAGATGCATTTGGGATTATATTGTCGAAGTAGATAGCCAATACGAACCACAGAAAAAACGTAGCAACGAGCCATTTGTAAATATCATCCTGTCAAGAATACAACAAACACAAAATAACTAAAATGGAAGTGATTCAGCTTAGAGTAAAATCACGAGAGGAAAAAAAAAAAAAAAAGGGATTACAGAAGGAAGAGATAGAGGAAGGAATGTGATCAATGTATTGTCAATATTGAGTTTTGAGCTCGAAGTCTTCACATACAATTGTTATCACACACATCGTATTATTTGGTGGGCACTTGGCCCTCCCATTCCAGCTCACCCCAACATCTTGAGGGTTTGAAGTCGCTTTAGAAAGCAGACTTAGAGCTTGAGCAAGAAGATTAGGTGGGAACAACGACCAGATAGCTCTTAAGTTCCTAGATATGATTTGAGTGTAGGGAAATCCAAATAATGTAACAAGCTGCAAGGACAAAATAGTTAGTATAATTGAACTGATAACTCCTATCATAGAGATTTAGCAAGGGAATCTTGCCTGCGTCATAAAGCCAACAATAAATATGGAGAAACCCACTGTTGTGGATGAAGATGACTTGCTAATGAAGGGTGACAACATGAAGGCAAAGCCAATCTAGAATCAAAAGTTAAAAAGACAGATCAAGGGTGACTACTAAAAACGGGCTGGCTTAATTAAGAACCCAAAATCACCATGAATAAACATAAAGTAATACAATGACCTATACGGCTTGCAGGAAATACTCTTACCATATTGAGTTGGAAAAGAAAGAACACAAGGAACACAACCTCAAAACTGTTGTGCAAGAAAAAATCAAACTGAAACATCATGCCGAAGAGAACTAAGAAAAGTGAGGAGAGAAGCGTAAGAAATCCCTCCCATGTGAGCCATGAGAGCCAGTAGGCAGAATCATAAAGACCCATCATATTCATTGCCTGTGGGAATAAAAACCAAAAATGAAAAATGAAGCAATTCTGCAAAGGGACGGCAAAGTCAAACCTATTTTTAACTTTAGATTGCGGAAGGTCAATACCTGGCGAAGTTTAAGCTCTTTCTCTGCGATCAAAGAACTGATTTGAAGCACAAATCCAAACATGGCAATTGCAAGGAAAAAGCTTGGTCCTATTGTAGCCACTGCAGAGGGATTTTCCATTGCAGGGTGTGCGAATTCCTTGAACCCCACAGTCCAGCTAAAGCTTGGGTCTGAACATGCACAAAATCATCAAACTATTGGTACATTTAGTCAAATGCGGAAATGGAGATCACATATAGAATCATGTGAGCAGAAAATTCCAAACAAGACGACAGAAAACAAGAACTAGAATTTAATACCTCCAATCAGATATCTCGCAATCTCACGCTCTGCGGCAAGTTGAAGTGGTATTTGAAATTTAAATGTGGGATCTTCATAATTCCCTCGCTGTGCAACTACAGTTGAATTAGTCTGTATGCCATAGCTAATTACAGTAGCATTTCTTTCTACAAAATGCAAAGCTCCAGGACACCTCATCGGATTACTAAGAAGCCATGAATCCACTTCACTCGGTGTTCTAAATGATTGAACCTGCAAAAACAATAGGCACGGTGAAAAGGGGTACACCATAATTCCCCATTCTGAATCGTCCTAAACTCTTTCCTTTTTCGTCCACCTCCTCAACTAAGCTAACAAAACCCAAGATTCTGTATCTATAAAATTTCAAACGATAATTCAAATTTCCACACGAACCACAGCAAAAGGATAGGGCTGAACAATTTTCAATTTTCATTTGCTCTTTCCTTTCCATCGGGTTCTCAGCATCCAAACAAAGATTTTTTTTTTTTAAATAAACTCAATCAATTTACAAATTTTATATACTACCTTCCTTTTTTCCCTACCGATCAACTGGCTCAGTCAATATAAAATTTTCTTTTTCCAATGAATTCAAAACCAAAGCACTCGAAATTCTCTTTTCAATCGGCTTCTCTGCATCCAAACGACGATTAAATCTCAATAAACTCCACTTCTTTTTCTTTTTCTTTTTCTTTTTTTCAAATCTCTGTAACACGCAATTCTCAACTATTTTCACTTCCATTTCCTTTTATCAGCAACCAAACAGAACCACCAACCTTTCTCTTCGGAATCGGCCGGCCAGGGTTATTGGTCATGATGTTGGTCACAATCCTCCGAACCGCGGCGCTTGCATTCCCGCTCCACAGAAAGTCGAAGCAGGGGACTTTGGTGTAGATCTTGTCCTCGCAGGGCGGGATCGGCGGCATGAGCAGTGTCTTAGGGTCCGTCACGCTCTCGTAGACCGTGGAGGCGGCGTAGCGAGACTCGATGGCCTTCTGGATGGAAAAGAGGAGGAAGATGAAGAATAAGGACGAGAAAAGCTGCATGAACGTCGCCGTCTTGTTCCGCCACGAGAGCATGAGGTTCTTCTTTAGAAGCGCCGCGTATTGCTGCCATAGCAGCGGAAAACCGCCCCGTAAGTTCATGCTTTCACGGTTATTATTTTTTTTTTTTGGAGGGGAAGTTCGACCGTTTAAGAGTCTGTGAAGGGGTGGGATTTTATGCACACTGATCAGTAGCCAAGAAGAGGAACTTTGAAAAGGCGCGGTTTTGTGGGAGGTTGGGACTTGGGGAATTGGGGCTGGTTTTTAAGGGAATTACGAGGTATGACACTGCCTTAATTCGTTCTTTAAAGCCCGAAATAAATAAAGATGGTATAATTAAGTTTCATGTTTATTTTTAAATAAAGCCTTAATTATGACAGAAAAGTTAGTCAATGTTCTTTAATTAAGGCTCCAATTATGGTAAAAAAGTTAGTTGTTCTTTTTAATTAAGCCCCAATTACGATAAAAATTAAATTTCAAGATAAGACTTTAGAGGAAACAAACAAATCACATTAATTACACACGGGAAGTAGTTACTAAAGTCATAATTTCACCTTAACTTAACCACTATATGGGCTTAGTTCGTTTATTAAAATAATATTTAATTATAAGAAAAACTTTATTATAAATTCATTAATTATCACGCGTTTTGAGAAGATCTTCTCAAATTTTAAAAATTCCCAATATAACCTCATGAACTTTTAATTTGATTCAATTAATTACTTTCGTCATATGGTTTTATTTAAAAGACCAAATTACCCATTTTATTTTTAATTTGAAATTAAGGGTAAATTTGAAATTTTATAAAAATTTAGGAGTATAATGACCATTTTATCATTTTTAACGTTTAAAATTTGACAGAAGAGGTACATTGCATTAAATTGAAAGTTCAAGTGGATGAAATTGAAAGTTTTTGAAATTTATGGATCTTCTCAAAATATATAGTAATTCAGGGGTCTTAAGTGAAATTTTCCCTAAATATAAATATAAATTAAAAAAAAAAAAAGTCCTACCTAGATTTGTCGCCTTAGGCCTCATAATCTAATAAGCCGCGACCTGTTTAAACTTACTGGTAACAAAGTCCGGTTGTGATTACCAAAGAGTAGGTCTTTTTCTGGCCGAATAAGCTCTCAAAAGCCAAGATTATATGTTATTTTAATACGCAATTAAGAAAAACTTCATTGTCATTTGTCACACATCTACACAAGTTTCAATTATCATGCAATTACACTATAATATTAATTATTTTTTACAAGTTCAATTATTATTATTATTATTTTAAAAAAGAGACTTGTTGCCAAGCTTAGTGTTTGTTTGGTTTGACGGTTTCAAAACATTTTGTTTGATCATTTCCAAATGTAGTTAATGAAAACATAATTTTTAAAATGCAATTAAGCCTTTAATAAAAACATAGTTTGACTTTTTAAAAATGCACCCCATTGGGTGCTGCACTTTTTCAAACGTGACATTTTTCACAATTTTATTTATTTATTTTTTGACATGTCCGCACAATAAAATAAAGAGGATTCAAACTAATGACCTTTGCTTCATTAGGCGTGATCCTAGCCAATTGAACTACCACTTGAAGACTTCACTATTTTATTTAAAAACAAGTTATAAATGAGCAAAATTGCATAGCCAAATACAGTATTAGGGAAAATGTCATCTTAAACCAATAGACGGACAAGTATTCGTTGATTTCCTCTGTTATGACAAGTAATTTTTGACATGGTTATGACAAGTAATAATTTGGGCCACATGTATTTAGAATTCTCATTTTTTTTTAAAAAAATTACTATTATTATTTTTTATATGTTTGCACAAGAGAGGAGATGAGTGAGTCAAATTAATGACCTTCACTTATCCGCTTTATAAAGTGTAGTCCTAGCCTATTGAGTCACCCCTTGAATACATAATTATCCTTTTAACATTATTATCAAAAGAAAAAACAAAAATGCTNTTCCAAATGTAGTTAATGAAAACATAATTTTTAAAATGCAATTAAGCCTTTAATAAAAACGTAGTTTGACTTTTTTAAAATGCACCCCATTGGGTGCTGCACTTTTTCAAACATGACATTTTTCACAATTTTATTTATTTATTTTTTGACATGTCCGCACAATAAAATAAAGATGATTCAAACTAATGACATTTGCTTCATTAGGCGTGATCCTAGCCAATTGAACTACCACTTGAAGACTTCACTATTTTATTTAAAAACAAGTTATAAACGAGCAAAATTGCATAGCCAAATACAATATTAGGGAAAATGTCATCTTAAACCAATAGACGGACACGTATTCGTTGATTTCCTCTGTTATGACAAGTAATTTTTGACATGGTTATGACAAGTAATAATTTGGGCCACATGTATTTAGAATTCTCATTTTTTTTTAAAAAAATTATTATTATTATTTTTTACATGTTTGCACAAGAGAGGAGATGAGTGAGTCGAATTAATGACCTTCACTTATCCGCTTTATAAAGTGTAGTCCTAGCCTATTGAGTCACCCCTTGAATACATAATTATCCTTTTAACATTATTATCAAAAGAAAAAACAAAAATGCTATGTGTTTTAATATATATATTAAATAATATATCACCGTCGCATCAATATATGACTAAAGCAATAGATTATATGAGATGATGACAATTATAATTTACATAATCAGACTTTGATGCTATATTCATGGATGACGGCCTTTTTGTGAATCTTTTCCAAATATACCGGATTTTGAGCATTGAAATATTTGCAACATATGATGTGATAATTAAGGAGTAATTTTCATGTAATTATGTGGGTTTTTGCCATGGTAATAGTCATTAATCATCATAATTGATGTTGCATCCGGTGGCGAAAGCAACTCTTCACTAATCCTTAAACCAAGCATGAATGGAAGATAGTACAAATTTTATACAAAGTATTGTACTTGCTAAGCAATATTATTCATGTTGATGATTTAACTGTAAGCATGAAATTTCCAATGAAAAAAAAAAGAAAGATGTTGCATGCCGTGGAAAAAATCACACAAATTGGACAAAAATTTCTTTTAAACCAGTCTGGAGGAAATATCGTCCAATCCATATAAAATAGTGCAAAGTATCTATAAACATTTAAAATGCATATTAAATTCTTAATCTCATTAATAATAGTTTACTAACTTAGACTAAATTTAATGTACATTTTAAATATTTATATACACTTGATACTATTTTACATGAATTGGACAATATTTTCTCCAGATTAATTTAGAAGAAATTTTTGTCCTATAAGTTATGGTAATAGCCAATTAAGGAAAAGGAGGGGGGTGTTAATTATCACATATCTACACAAGTTTCAAAAATCATGCAATTGTATGATAAAATTCATATTTTTTGAATGAGTTTAAACTTTTTATATATCAGTTATGATTTAACATGATATCGAAATAAAAGTCGTAAGTTGGAACATTATCTCACTCTTATATGGGAATATATATCGCTGTTACATTGAGTCATCTAAGACCAATAGACAGACCATATTCGTTGATTTACTCTATTATGACAGCTAAGAACTTGTTTTTATAATTCTCCTTTAATCAAAGTTGTCACCAATCATTCAAAAGTCTCCTCGCTTAGTCCCTTGTGCTCAGCACCTGGACTCAGAAGGAGCCAAAACCTGTAAAACGTGGCATGATCAAAACCCTGGGGAGTTCTTTTTTGTCGATTTGGATGGGTTGAATTCATCATCATTTTACAATTTTGCCTTAATAGGATCAAAACCAATGTGTCAATCACTAAAGATTCTTACGTGTGAGTCCACATGACACTTACAACGTTTATAAATTAATGTGATGAACATTAACTACTAAAACATATATTGTCACGTGATAATTTATATGGCATTCATTTTGATGAGACGTGAGCTACCACGTTTTATATATGCCTAAGCATTTTCCTTATTCACCATGAGCAATGCTACAAACTCAACTTTTATACAACTCATGTAAAACTAGGCTGATGTTGAGTGCTCATAAACTATTGGATCAATGTTTATTAAAAAATGCTCATAAATCCAATAGTTTATGGGCACTCTACATCAACCAAGTTGTACAAGAATTAGATTAGAGTTTAGTTTTTAAGTTACTCGTTAACCATCTTGCTTCCTTTTCACAAGATCGGAAAGTTAGCAGAAATGTCTCTTGGCCACAACCAACAATAGATTAGACTCCATTTCCATCTCGAACAATACTACATTTACTCTCATTATTTTACTCTTAGGGTGGCTCTCACTCTCATTTTTTAATCAAAATTTAATAATAATTTATATAAAATTTAATGGTAAGAAAATGGATTTGGTGCCACTAGAGTGGGAGTGAGAGAGTGGGAGAACGGGTATATAGCCGTTCCTCCGTTCTGATTGACCGTTGTAATTAATAATAATAATTAAAAAAAAAACAGTGGAGCCGAATCCAAAACCATTTCCGAAAATAATTCAAAGACAGGGGACAACTTGGTCATTTAGGTCTAAACCCGGTGGTTTCCTCTGTCCGACGAAACGGATATATATACGCTTCAAATTCCGAAGAGTTTAAACGCTCAAAGACAAAGTTCACGTGAAGAGCAAAAGAAAGAGAAAAAGGCAACGATCTCAAAGAGCTTCACTTACCAAAAAAAAGAAAGAAAAAAAAACAATCTCAAAGAGCTTATAATCAATCTTTGGCGGGGATTTTGAATTTCCGTTACAAGAGAGGGTGGTTTGTAACGGTCGAATTTCTCTGTTGCGTGAAAGTTCTTTGCTTCAGCTTCAATGGCTAAGTCTAACCATCACCTGGCCCTGCCAGCTTCTGGACACAGGCTAATGCTCTGCTCAGAAAGAACGTCATCTACCAGGTATCTCTCTTCTTTCTCTCCGAGTTCTGGGACTAGTTCTAAGTTTCTAGAGAGAAATGAAAATGGTTGATTATTCTCGGTGGTGTTTCTACGCTTGTTTCTCTCTTTTGGTTGTTTTGCTTTGTGGGTTCTAGTTTGATTATATGGATATCGGTTTATTTTGTTGTATATATTGGTCCCTTTGATGGTTGTCTTTCAAATGTTTATTATTAGAAAGCAGCAACAGTTCAACTGTCCATATGTTTGTGTGCTTCTCAGTGGGCTTTTATAATTTACACTAAACAGCTTCATATTGAGAACATTTTCTTAGTGGTAATATTTTTGTTATCACTTTCAAAATTTTCCTTTTTGCAGAGACGAAATATGAAGGCAAATTTTCGGCTGATCGCTTTCCCTTTAATCCTCTGTTTATTGCTTGTTATCCTTCAAGAATTTGTCAATATTCAATTGGATAAGGCTTCAAATACTTGTGGCTGTGCTTGTATTGATACAAGGGGAGATGGACAATGTGAGAAAGTTTGTGGGTTTGAATACTCAGATTTGGACCAAGCAGGAACTTGTTCTATTCCTAACCCTCCTGAATGGCCTCCTCTGTTACAAATATCAGCTCCTGAATATCGTGCGGTGAGAACTGATTTTATTCCATTTACAGACTTTGCCAAATGAGTCGTGCAGGAGTTCAGGGTCCTGTCCGGCAACTTTCCTTTTCACTGGGAATAATCAGTCTCTTGGAGAAAGTATCTCTCTCTCTCTCTCTCTCTCTCTTGTGTGTGTTAACATTTGAATTTTTGTTGTCTCATTAATGGGGTTATCAATATTTTGTTTGTATTGACCTTAATCTTCATATATTTAGTTTTGGCTGGAAATATGATCACGAGTTCTTTCACTCTGAATGCCTCTGACATAGTTGACAGTATAGCCACTAATGTTTCGGTAAGCTGTTTGACTAGTCTTCTTTGCTTTTCACCGGCTTTGTTATGAGCAAGATTGTCATCTAGTATTATTGTGTTGCCTTCTTTTTCTTGATAATTGTTTCCAGGTATGCTGTTAATTGTCTTTTTCAAAATGTTTCAGGGCTCGGCTTCATATCCTCATACAGACAATTTTCTTGATCCTGCTTTTGTTTCGGGTGAACCCGTCTATAATATGCAAAGCCAGTGCTCATCAAACTCTACATTTTCTGTTTCCTTTCGGCTATCATCCACTGGGCTTTTGCAAGATGGTATACATCCCTTGCCTTTTTAATTCCTCAATAAATTCTTGTTTGTCTCCAGAAAATGTAAGGTTCACGTTCTTTATTGAAGGGACCTACAGGCATAAAGTCTGACATGAAAGTTCATGCTGATACATTCATTCTTGAGCATATAGGGCATGAACACAATGGAGAAACAGAACAGTGTGGCACTTGCGTGTATGTGTGCGTGCATAGAAGTTTAATATCTTTATTTCATTCAAGTTAGCAAACAATCTTCCTTAATTCAAGCTTTGTTATTTATCCAAAAAAAAAAGGCAATCTGTGATGGAAATAGATAATTATCATGCATTCCTTCTTGGAAACCATTGTAGTTTGTCATGCTCCTCATCAAAGATTAAAACTCTTAGTTATGATGGGAATAGGCAAAATGAATGAGAAATTAGGGGTGATTCTCTCTTTTGCATTCATTCATTCAAATATATAGGACAATACAACTCATGAATTGACAACTAATGGGACCCCTCACCTACAAGCCTAGAACTTTTTAGTCCTATCCTTCTAAAAGAAACAATCTCCAGTAAGTGCTAAGGATCAGATACAATATATTGAGGAACATGAGTGGGTGTCTAGAATGGTTGCAAACACAATCTTATAACAATCACAATTGTAGGGTAAAAAAAGACCATCTCCAGTACTAACTAAGAAAGCACTTCGAATTGAGGAATTCAAAGTGCTTAAATTGCTAGAAATAAACATATCTCGGCAAGTCCCACCGCCCATGATGGCCAGGTACAAACTAACAGACACCATACTGAGAACTTGGGCACCACATGCTAACCATCTGAGGCACTGATTATGAAACTTTATGCACTAAGAAGGGTTTACACACACCTAAAATTCCACCAGCTGTGAGTAGCCACTAATCAGTTATGTCCAGCTCAGACTCCCACTAACAGCTACAATCTGATCAACTAATAGGTGTCATTTCTTGGTCAAGCTTAAGTATCTGTGTATTGTATTGTATTATGCTAGAAAAACCAATTGATGGACAGTAAAGTTCAGGAAATCTCTCAAATTAGGGTTCATAATTTAATTGACACACAAGCATGGTTTATATGATATGTTCAAAACCTATAATTCGGACTTTTAATGTTGATTGAACTGCATGTGCACATATTCTTAACTTGATTTGTACTCCTCCTTGAATGCTACATAAAACCTTTTACATCGAAGATTCTAAATCTTTGTTTTAGCACTGACATCCTCGTTTTTATTTGTTATTTTCACCTTTTAATTTCTTTTCCTTTATTCCTATTTGGCTTACCTTCTGTATACTTCTCAGTGTACAAAGTCTGCATCTCCTTTTATTCTTTAGCACTTTAATTGATAATGTAATCTAAGAAAAGTTTTATATATTCGTTTTCCCTTGAATCTAGTGGTCAGTTGCTGTCCAAGGTTTACATTTGTGGCGCAATAGTTCTTCTGAGATTAACGATGAGCTATATAAAGGTTACCGAAAAAGGGAATTTGGAGAGGAAGATTAATGAAATCATTGCAGGTTGGTCTACTTGACATCTTTGACTGAATATTTTGATGTGGTTGCAGCAGTATCATGTAGGGAACAATACTTATGGCTTTATTTTTTCACAGCTTATGATTTCTTAAACTCGATTGGGAATAGTTTTAATGTGAACATATGGTACAATTCAACCTATAAGAATGACACAGGCCCAACAGCAAATGCATTGGCTCGCGTTCCACGTTCGGTGAATCTGGTAAATACATAGAACTTGTAAACTTGTTTGGGTTTTCCTCCTTTCATACGAGTAACTATATACATATAATTTTTCACATGCTTGGCTTTACTCGTAGAAACTTTGTGCATGGCATTTCACATTTGTATCTTGTGTGAATGGTTGTTGAACAATAAAATCTGCAGATACTAAAGAATGGCCTCCTTGTTAGTTACAAATCAAGGGGATAAAAAAAAGATTGACTGCTTAATGGGAATCCTTCCTAGAGTTCTGCTTGCCGAACCCAGTCTCCTATCTCATTTCTACAAGTTTATAGTCCGAATTTCAAGTATTCTGGTGCAGTTTGTTCCACTTCCATACACATGCCTTCATGTATTCTCTTTCCTTTTTATTTAGATTTTTATCCAAAGGGAGATTACATATTTTGTTCCATCTAGGTTGGCTATTAAATGAAAACTTCGCTCGGGTGCCATTTTAAAGTGACATATCATATTGGTCCTATGATGCAATGAGAAGTAATGGTTCTCATGTTGATAGCATCTGTGAGTAAACACTTAGTTTAAGAAAGTAGCTTTTGCTTAGCAATTAGAAGTGTAGGAACATTGACAAGGCAAAAAATGGGAGCTCCTTTTTGAGTTCAATTATGGATTTCCCTATAGTTGACTAATTGCATGCTTTTTTAGTAACAAATGGAATATGTCTCACCTTTTTACAATTAGGGGGATGTAGTCATCTTCCTGTCAGAGATAACTCCTATAAGAGAACGTGTATCCAAATGTATCTCCAAATAGGAACTATCTTGTTTGCAATAGTTGTTTTGGGCTGTTTTCAGCCAATTGTTATTGAGCTGCACTCTTGACTGGGTTCATGCTGGGGGGGGGGGGGGGGGGGGGGGGNGGGGGGGGATGTGTTAAAATACTTTTCCATGCCTTTCAGATTTTGAATGTTGTACATTTATCTACTTATCTGCATCAAGTGACTTTGTTGGTAACTTGTAAGTTAGCTGCATCAAATGACAAACTATCCATACATTTACAGGCATCCAATGCCTACCTTCAGTTTTCGTAAGGGCCTGGTACAAAAATGATATTTGAGTTTCTCAAAGAAATGCCCAAACCTGAAACAAAAATCAGGCTGGATTTGTCCCCTCTTCTTGGTACACACTTCTTTACATGGGTCGTTCTACAACTATTCCCTGTAAGCATGTCAAATGTTCTTCATTTGTCTTAGGATTGTTGCAAATTTTGTAAAAATTATGACACCTATTACCCAGTTGATAATCTTTTTGGCTGCATGAGTAAGCATTTGCAAATAGCTAATCATAATTCCTCATGATCTGACAAATGCTTAAGAAATTTTAAGAGAACTTTTGTGATGTCTTTTTTGTTAAGAATTAAACCATTATTTGGACTTTCTAATCATGGCATGTTAGAGACGCCTAATTAATTTTCACATTAAAAAGCTTATCAGAAGTGAAATGAAAGTACAATTTATCTCTGTTTTCAGAAAGAAAAACTTGATGTATGCAATAAAAAATGTTTAAAGCATAAAAACCTAAACTTTCTCTCTTAGCACAAGAAGAAAAGTCTATTTTTTCTCTCGAAATATTTCCTCCATTCCCATCAAAATTCGTGCTCCAAAAGTCCTTAATTAGACTTGAGAAAGTAACCCTAAAATCATAAAGTCGGTTAACCAAAAAAATGCAGATTTCGGGTGCTCGTTCGTATGAGATTGAAAACCCCTTGCAAATGAGCTATTCTGCCAAAATTTCATCTAAAACTCGTTTGGACGAGATTGCAGACAAGGCATTCTGTGGAAAATTCGTCTGCAAACTCGTTCGGACGACTTTGCAAACGAGGTGTTTACTTCACAGCCCGTTTTGACCCAATAAATATTGGAATTGGAAAATTTTCATGATATACGAAGTTGAAGAATTTTGAGTCAGCTTTCCAAAGCCACTAAGTTTGCTATAATCGGAGCTCGGAATCAAAATTTATGACCACTTTAGTCCAACTGGTCAATATTGACAACATACACAAACTTGAATAAACATGTCTTGGATCAACTTTTTCACCGACTTAACCACAGACTAAAACGTACAACCAAATCTTGTTTTGACATTGAATTTGCCAACACTAAAAATCTAACAAGATTATTATACAGTATGAATATTATACATTTTTATTATTCTTATGAGTTATCTTTTTGCTAATCACTCTGCTTTTTGATGTAGGTCATTTTGACATCATTGGTTTATGAGCAACAACAGAAATTGAGAATAATGATGAAAATGCATGGGCTTGGTGATGGGCCTTACTGGATGGTTTCTTATGCTTATTTCCTTCTATTATCTTTGATCTACATGCTATCTTTTGTGATATTTGGGTCAGTCACAGGTAATCTACCTAATATATCCAATTAACTGCATCTTATTTTGATCCTGGTTCAAGCTCTTTAATGCAGTTCACTTTTCTGCAGGTTTAAAATTCTTCAAGGTTGTTTACATGGATGAGCCCAGTACTGGCTTAGATCCAGCTTCAAGAAACAATTTATGGAATGTTGTGAAGCGCGCAAAGCAAGACCGGGCAATAATTCTCACCAGTAAACTCTCTCTCTCTCTCTGTGTATGTAATTGTAGAATTTGAATCACCAGAAACTCTTAACTGCAGTGCTATAGATAGAAGTAACCTATTATATACTGGCTGTATATTGTCCCATCCTAGTTAAATTCTGCACATTTTCTTATGAGAGAACAGCGTAACCTACTATATAATGGCACTTTTTACCTCATTAATTTACTGATAGAAATTGTTTCTGTATTTTCAGCACATTCCATGGAAGAGGCAGAGGTTTTGTGTGATCGATTAGGAATTTTTGTAGATGACAGCTTGCAGTGCATAGGAAATCCTAGAGAGGTATCTTAACTTTAATATTATAGCTTCCATGTTATGTTGGCTCCATTTCAAGTACTCTTCATCTTATTTATATCCTCCAACACGTGCACACGCCCCCCGCCCCCCCAAAAAAGAAAAAGAAAAAAAAGGGCTCTCTTTGCATAATTCATATATGAGATCTCTTGTGGCCTTTCTCTTTTCTTGTTAAAAGAATGGTGCATGAAAATTTTAGCATGCCTGATATCTTCGATACATACATTGAAAAACATGCAAGCTACTTGTATATTGCCTAGTTCAGATATTCTCCTCTGAATCCTATAAACATTAGATTTTCTTTTGCAATTCTCACTATTAAGGGAAAAATAAATCTTTCTGAAAGCGATACGAAACAGTTCTGCCGTGCTTATTTCATGAATATAATGAACACGAGGAATAAATACTAATAAATATCAAATTGGCTGGGTAACTCCACCATGGTCATATCTTGTGCACCTCCTTCCCTGAAGGCATGCTCTATCCATTGCTTTTTCTTCCCATCAAACGATTCTTGGTGGTGTATTTTCCAATGATTTGTGTAAATGGACAAAGTTCTATATTTTAACGAGGGACAAGGATTGGGATGCAGCAACTCCCTAAAGAAAGGAACATGAAACACAACTACATATGTTTGTTTTTCTGAATATAGTTTTGTATGCATAACAAAGGGAGACAAATTTGAAGTAGATGATTTTCAGTAACACTTGGTATTCCAATGGTGTTTGATAGCTTATAGGTAGATATGGAGGATCTTATGTGTTTACAATGACAACATCTTCGGATCATGAGGAAGATGTGGAGAAGATGGTGAGGCATCTCTCCCCAAATGCTAACAAGATATACCTCCTATCTGGAACCCAGAAGTTTGAGCTGCCTAAACATGATATCAGAATTGCTGATGTATTCCATGCAGTGGAGAATGCAAAAGGCAGGTTCACTGTATTTGCATGGGGTCTGGCTAACACCACATTGGAGGATGTTTTCATCAAGGTTGCCCGTCGGGCGCAGGCATTCAACGTGTTGTCGTGACCGTCCGATTTGTTCATTGATAATTGCATATTACTTGGATCTCTGAATTTGTATTGATAGTAGGGGCTCCCTCTATGGATTGGCATGCTGCTGAATCTGATCATGTTGTTGTTACCATCTCATCGTGTATTTGTTTTTCTATTTTCCTTTTCTCCAGGGGAACTTTGTTTAGATATTTGTATACATACATTCTTTATAGAAAGTAATCAAAGTCGTAGCAAATACGTCTTCTTCTTCTATTTTCTTTTAATGTCGTTTTTAATTTTAGTAAGTAATTTCACTCTATTAGCTTCGAACCGGTTTGTAGTTAATTTCTACAAATCAGTATAATAAAGTGATATGCATTCTTAAAGAATGTGAGAAGCACATGTTATTAAAAAAAAAAGTGTTTCTCACATAGGAAACACTTGGCAATTTATTAGAATGGTTCATAGGAATCGATTTTTTTTTTTTTTTTTTTTTAAAAAAAAAATTGATTCAAAAGTTAGTTAAGAATTGCTGCGTCAACATTGTAAGATATTTGTGGTTACTCTTATTTTATTTTATAGATGTGACGCAAATCCGCTCTTGTTTAAAAATAATATTATATACTACATTTTTATTCTACAATTATCTCACAATATATATATACATTTGAAACTGATAGATCTTCATTTCATTTCAACAAAATTTTAACATTATCTCACAATGTTAACTTAACAATTTGACTCAGCTACCTCACAATCTGAGGGTTAATTAATGATACTACATTAGCAAAGTGAGATAAAAGTAAAATAAAAGTGTTTTCTATGTTTAAAAAAAAAAAAAAGTGTTTTCTATGGATTACTCCAGAAGAGAAAATATCCAAAAAGAAGCCCTTAAGAACAACAGCAATCAACTATGCATTGGAATTAGACCCACAAATTTTAACAGAGAATATTATAACCTTTATTAACACAAGGATTTG
This sequence comes from Carpinus fangiana, assembly GCA_006937295.1. NCBI lineage: Eukaryota > Viridiplantae > Streptophyta > Magnoliopsida > Fagales > Betulaceae > Carpinus > Carpinus fangiana. The sequence goes on along the minus strand of CM017328.1, from coordinate 2,596,078 downwards.
GCTGAACTAAGAAAAAAAATTTACATACCAATGTAAAAATATATAAATCAATCATTGAGGTATATAGCAAAATCATGTAAAGTTTTTCAATGTTCTTGTATACATGTATACAACTCAAAAGTAAATGTTCAACGATTTTCAGTAACGTTAATTTGGTTTGGATCAAATACAACTCCATGAACAAGTTCCGACCGGCCGAATAAATTTCTTTGAGAAGTCACTATTGAAGGCATTGGTTGAACATTGGGGGGGATTGGAATCTCATTCGAGTGGCTAGAAATGCAAAGGGCTCCAAAATCATCTTGCTCCCAATACACTTCTACCATAATGCCTCTAGGATGTTCTTCAGATTCTGTTCCAGGAATTCCCACAAACCTGGCTCCCAAAGGTATCTGCGCAATTATTTTTAAAGATAAGATGGGGGAGTGCACATAAATGACTCTAAAAGTTTTTTCTCTTATGTACTTGCTATTCAAAAAATACAATAAATGAAGAAAAAAAAAAATTCCACTTACTGAAACTGTGGCTCCAGATGTTAAATTCAAAGTTGCCAACCGCCCTTCAGCTGCCGCACTCTCCAGCTCAGCCTGTCTTGCAATATTTAAGAAAACTTCTTCCAGTGTTGTAAGACCCAGTTGGATGTCTGATATACCAAATTCCTTTTCTCTATCTTGGAGCTCCCCGAAAAATTTCTGTTTAGGATTAGCAGTACCAAAGAAAAAACTGGCAAATGTTAAAAAAACAAAACAAAAGAAAAAAGATATTATGAGTGGTAAACCAAAAATTGATTAGTACAATTGTTTCTAACTTATTCTAATAGATAAAGATTAGCATATAAAAAGGTAATCCAATGAATGGAAAAATATAAGGGCTTGTTATTGCTTGAGCCTAAAAACATTTCATTAGACACTACAATGGAAACTGTTGAAGTTACCAAATCATGTAGAAATGGTATTTACCATACAATAAGAAGGAAAACTATAAATGACATCACTTCGTTATTTTAGTAATGATGAAAATTCTGTACATTTCTGAAAGCTTGAGCAACAAAATTGGCAATAAGAACTTTCCAGAAGTATTTTGTTAATCTAAGTCACCCCAGTACAAATACAATTGAATCTTTCTCCAATGATTCGGTATGTGTATCGTTTCAAAGAATGCTGATTTAGTCATGCACTTAGTTAATATCATTAGCGTTAAACAATTGTATTATGAAGGTAATGCTATTATGTGATTGAAGGTTCAGAATTTTGACTGCTTCTGTGGAAATGCAAAACTGCTCCAGATACTAAATCCATATCCATACTGCTAAGATTCTGACCCAAAGCTAGGATTTATAAAGATCACAAAGGACAAATGTAATAGAATCGAAAACAAAATACAAGATAAAAGATCCATACCGTCAAAAGCGCCTCTCTATCATGAGGAATCACGAAAGTAAAAAAGGCTTTATTCTCCTCTTTTGGTACTACATCCAATCGCTGTCAAAACAGTCCCCTAGTCAGAAACCAACCTCTTTTTATGTTTATGAAAAACTTTAATCAATATACTTGTTTCACATACATCTTTAAAAAACTGCTTCACAGCCTCATGATGAACTGTAGAAACTGCAGCTCTGTCGGGAGGAGAACGAGTCTGTGGAGTTTGTCCATTATTGCTTCCAAGGAAGCTAACATTAGCAATGAAACCAGTGCCAAACCGTGACTTCAACCTGATAGAGGTTCCAATGCAGCGAAGCCTACCCTTGGCCATGATTCCTATGCGATCACTTAAAATATCAGCTTCTTCCATTGAATGTGTTGTTAGGACAATGGCACGACCTTTCTTTGCATCATTTATTATGTCCCATACATGTCTCCTCGTTATTGGATCCATGCCAGTTGTCTGCCGATCAAGGGGAAAATGAAATTTCTAATAAATATATCAAGTAAATAAATATCTGAGTAACAATATTCCTATCTGCATACCGGCTCATCCAAAATGACTAATTTTGGATCGCCAATAAGGGCTATTGCAACACTGAGGCGACGTTTCATTCCTCCACTGTAACTCCCAGCTCTCATTTTGGCCGCCTCAGTGAGTCTCACCTCTGCCAATGAATTCTGAGCAACCTGCATTTGAGAAGAATTGTTTATCTCAGGAAGAATGAAAATGAGCATCAACAATAAATTATCATCATCACAAGTAAATGCAATAGGATACTCCGTCTGGGATCATACAGTATGCTTTGAATCTTCAGAAACAGGTAAGGAGAAAGTAGGTGATACACCATTTTGCTTGCATATTACATACCAATTTAATAGAAGCAGGGGGTAGGCCTTTGATACTAGCAAAGAGGTGAAGGTGCTCTTGACCAGACAATGCATCCCAAAGGATATCAAACTATTGAAAGATGCAAAATTCAAGATTAGCACACAACTTTTCTGGGTCCTTGATATTGAAAATAATGTTATATATAATTGAAAACATGTGGCAATCAACATTTGTGAACAGACACACGTAGAGGTCACCTGGGGACAAACTCCTATAATTCTTCGAATGTTTGACATGCCAACTGCACTTCGGATTGAATTTCCATAAATTATTGCTGTTAACAACACAGATTTGGATGTTACATCCTTCCTGACTTCATTTCAACAGGATAAGCTGAGAGAGAGAGAGAGAGAATCACCATCTCCACCAGTCACTGGTGTAATGCCAGTCAAACAATTAATTGCCGTAGTTTTTCCAGCTCCGTTAGGTCCAAGAAGACAAAATAACTGATCTTTTGCAAAGTTCACCCATAAGCCCTGAAGGTAAGTTGCAAATAAGCAGAGTTAAATCTATAAATACTACCCATGGCAGCATCATTATGGTCATCTTATGCCTAATGATGCTTGATGACAAACAAAAAAAAAAAACTGAAGAAGAAGAAGAAAAAAATTGATGATAGTGATACAAAAAAGAACATAAATCTGGGGGAGGATAAATGTTCCTCAAGACACCTAATGTATAACTACCAGAGTGATGGATAGCAGGATCCACCACAATAGATTCTCCACGACAACCTCTTAGGCCAACAATCAATATATTGATTGGTACTCATAATCTAGGTATGAGTACTCATAGTCTACGCAGCTCTGCCTGCGCTGATTGATATATAAACTAAGAATGAAAGAGTTAAAGGTGGAAAAACAGAAGCATGTGCATTGAACAGATAAGATATCTGATTAGGTGAATTTCATAAAACCATCATCATTATGAACCATCCATCACTAGGACCCTCCACCAACTTATAGCAACTACATGATCAGATAGATATGAAAAAAAAAAAAGCTTATTTTGATTCCCTCAACTTGGCCAAAACTAACGTTGGAAAGAGGTCCTTACCCTAAGGGCATGGTAAGGTGGAGTCTTCTTGCATTTACAGCAACCACACTGCCGATTCCCAGGATATGTCTTTGCAAGACCACGTATCTGAACAGCAACATTTGGATCAACCACGCCTTCCTGTGTTTGATGTTTTACTATGTTTTCTTCTTCAAGGACATCTCCATCATCTGGAGTAATATGCTGCTGCTGTGGGACAGAACCTATGCAACTACAAATGCCACCCTCTATGAGGAGAGAGAGAGAGAGAGAGAGAGAGAGAGAGAGGGGCATCAGTCATAATTCCAGGCAATGAGAGAACTCATGAGCACAGAGTGAAGATCAAGCTAAATTACCTTTCACTTTGCTTCCACCTTTCCCCATCCAATACCAAGGGTTTAGGAAGTAAAACACTGATTTTCTCACACCAGATGCATTTGGGATTATATTGTCAAAGTAAATAGCCAATATGAACCACAGAAAAAATGTAGCAACGAGCCATTTGTAAATATCATCCTGTCAAGAATACAATAAACGCAACATAACTAAAATGGAAGTGACTCAGTTTAGAGTAACGTAAAGAGAGAAAAAGAATAAGGCATACAAAAGGGAGACATAGAGGAAGGAAGGTGTCATAAGCAATTTTTCACTAAAATGTATATAGTGATCTATGTATTGTCAATATTGGGTTTTGAGCTCGAAGACTTCACATACAATTGTTATCACACACTCCGTATCATTTGGTGCGCACTTGGCCCGCCTACTCCAGCTCACCCCAACATCTTGATGGGTTGAAGTTGCATCAGCAAGCAGAGTTAGAGCTTGAGCAAGAAGATTAGGAGGGAACAACGACCAGATAGCTCTTATGTTACTAGAGAAGCTGTGACCATAGGGAAATCCAAATATTGTAACAAGCTGCAAGGACAAAATAGAAACTTATTAGTACAAGTGAACCGAAAGCTCCTATCATAGAGATTTAGCAAGGGAATCTTGCCTGCGTCATAAAGCCAACAATAAATATGGAGAAACCCACAGTCGTGGATGAAGATGACTTGCTAATGAAGGATGACAACATGAAGCCAAAGCCAATCTAGCATCAAAAGTTAGAAAGACAGTTAGACAGATCAAGGTGACTATTTAAATGGCTGGCTTAATTAAGAACCAAAATCATCACGAATAAACATAAACTAAAACAATGACCTATATGACTTCCAGGAAATACTCTTACCATATTGAGTTGGAAAAGAAAGAACACAAGGTACACAACCGCAAAACTGTTGTTCAAGAAAAAATCAAACTGAAACATCATGCCGAAGAGAACTAAGAAAAGCGAGGAGAGAAGCATAAGAAATCCCTCCCATGTGAGCCATGAGAGCCAGTAGGCAGAATCATAAAGACCCATCATATTCATTGCCTGTGGGGATAAAAACCAAAAATGAAAAATGGAACAATTCTGTGAAGGGACGGCAATGTCAATCCTATTTTTAACTTTAGATTGCAGAAGGTCAATACCTGACGAAGTTTAAGTTCTCTCTCTGTGATCAAAGAACTGATTTGAATCACAAAAGAGAACATGACAGCTGCAAGGAAAAAGGGTGGTCCTACAGCAGCTACCGCTGAGAAAGTTTGTACTGCAGGGTGTGCGAATTCCTTGAACCCCACATTCCAGCTAAAGCTTGGGTCTGAACAAGCACAGAGTCATCAAATAGTGGTACATTTATTCAAATGGAGAAACGGAGATCGCATTTAAAATCACGAGGCTAGAAAATTCCAAACAAGACGACAGAAAACAAGAACTAGAATTGAATACCTCCAATTAGATATCTTGCAATCTCACGCTCTGCGGCAATTTGAAGAGGTATTTGAAATTTAAATGTGGGATCTTCATAATTCCCTCGCACTGAAACTGGAGTTGAATTAGTCTGTATGCCGTAGCTAATTACAGTAGCATTTCTTTCTACAAAATGCAAAGCTCCTGGGCACCTCATCGGATTACTAAGAAGCCATGCATCTACTTCAGTCGGCGTTCCAAATGATTGAACCTGAATAATCAATAGGCACATTGAAAATGGGTACACCATAATTTCCCATTCTGAATCATCCTAAACTCCATCCTTTTTCGTCCACCGCCCTCAACTAACCAAACCCAATATTCTGTATTTATTAAATTTAGGACCAATTTCAAACGAGAATTCAAATTTCCACTCGCACCACAGCAGAAGGATAGGACCAAACAATTTTCATTCGCTCTTTCCTTTCCATTGGGTTCTCATCAACTAAACAAAGATTTTTTTTTTTAATTTTTTTAAAAAAACCTNGCTCCAAAACTTTCACAGCCAAAGCACTCGAAATTCTGTTTTCGATCGGTTTCTCCGCATACAAACCACGATTAAATCTATCTTAACACCAAAACTCTAAAACACGCAATTCTCAACTACTTCACTTCCATTTCCTTTTCCTTTTCTCAGCAAGCAAGCAGAACCACCTACCTTGCTGTCCGGAATCGGCCTGCCAGGATTATTGGCCATGATGTTGGTCACAATCCTCCGAGCCGCGGGGCTCGCATTCCCGCTCCACAGAAAGTCGTAGCAGGGGAGCTTGGTGTAGAACTTGTCCTCGCATGGCGGGATCGGCGGCAAGAGCAGGGGCGTAGGGTCCGTCACGCTCTTGTAGGCCGTGGAGGTGGAGAAGCGAGCCTCGATGGCCTTCTGGATGGCGAAGATGAGGAAGATGAAGAAGAAGGACGAGAAGAGCTGCATGAACGTCCCCGTCTTGTTCCGCCACGAAAGCAGGAGGTTCTTCTTTAGAAGCGCGGCGTATTGCTGCCAGACCAGCGGAAAACCGCGCCGTAAGTTCATGCTTTCACGGGTTTTGGCTTTCAAGAATTCGTTATTTTTGGAGGGGAAATTGGAAGTTGGAACGTTATAGCCTATAGGCTGGAATTTATACCGGATACCCATTAAGAAGAGGAGAGGCGTTGGAAAAGGCGCGGTTTTGTGTGCCTTAACGGAAGGTTAGTAGTCGGGAAATTGGGGCTGGTTTTTTTAAGGAATTACGAGTTGTGCCACTACGTTCGTTGTTTATACAAGTCGACACGCTACAGGAATTCCCGGAATCTGAAAAGCTCCCAGCTTCCAGGAAGTAGCATATTGATATTGGTGCCTCTCGTTTAAGCCTGTGTTTGGCAAATCACACGTTTTGCTTTTGTTATTGAAGCTAATAGGTGACTTTTTTATTTGAATAGTAACAAAAAGTGAATGAGATAATAAATTTTTTTTTAAAAAAAATGAGGGGAATGATTTGCCCAATACAACCTTAAGATAGTGAAAAGTAGAGTATCATTAATAAGAGTACACCTTAAGTTTTATGTACATTCATATAGAGCATTTTAGAGTTGGAGTACGTTGGAAGGGTCATGATGGCATTTAGGGGTGGGCATTTTCACCGCCTGCCGTGTACCGGCCGTGTGCCGACCGTCGGTCGACCGTGACCGACTGTCGCCGACAACTCGCTGGACGGTAGGCGGTACAGATTTTTCATTTCAGACAATATCGGTTCGGTAGGCGGTAGGGATTTGGAAAAAGTCGGTTTTCGACCGACACCGCCCCGACATTACCGACTTCGGCTAAACCTGTCCAGAACCTTCGACATCGCCTCTCTCTGTCTCACTTTCATCTCACCTCAGCTCCGATCAGCTTCAACCACACAGAAACTCAACCCACTCTCTCTCTCTCTCAGATTCGCAGATCTGTCTCCCTGGCCGGCGAATCAGAGAAGCAGATCTTTCTCACTGCCCCGTCGGATCCAGCAGATCGGAATCTGACGCGGCGTGAGAGGATTTCACCGGCTTAGCTCCGATCGGAAATGGAGAACCGCTGGCCGTCGGATCCAGCCCAAACCGACTTTAGCCGACCGAAACCGTAACCGACTTGTCGGTGTCGGTCGATTTCGGTAGAGTGGTCTGGTCGGTAAAGTCGGTGAAATTTCCGACTTTACCGACTCTAGTGCGGTCAAGAAAAAACCCTTCCGACTTTCTCCGAAACCGACCGACGCCCACCCCTAATGGCATCAGGTCATAGACTAGTTGGGTTTGATATAGGGCGTAAGCCTTATTCTTAAGTGGCCATTTACCGGGTAAGAGAAAGAAGTGGGATTTGTTTGAGAAAAAGAGTTAAGGCTATCATAGTTATGATCGACAACTTTTAAGCATATCAAATGCGACCAATTGTTATATTTTAGTCATCTATTCTTGCCAATAGATAGACGTCTATTCGTCGAATCTTAAGGTAAGAATTTGGATTAAAAAAAAAGCTCACCATCAGAAGGACCCAATGAGACGTGATTTGTTATGCTCAGATCGATGAAAAAGGAGGTCCATTTTGGGGGGCAATGTCAACTTTTCACATGTAAAAGGGTACTTTCGTCAATTAAGTTGCAGAGGATGAAGGGCAAATTGGTCATCCGGATTACACTGGCACTAAATAACGTGTGGTGGTAGGTTAAAAGACTCAAAACCTGGTAATCTAGGAAAGCTATGACGTGGCCTGATCATTTTATTGGGAAAAGCTTTGGGAGATTTTGCTGTCGATTTACAAATGTGTATTGGCAAATAACAGAGGATTGAATACTATTTTTAGCTTCTTGGTTGACTTTCCTACATCTTCACGGAAATTGGCAACCACATACTTGTTTGAATGAGTAATTATTAAACAGTAATATGAGATATTTTATTCAAAATTTATTTGTTTAAGTTGGTTGTTGGACAATCAAATTTATTTGGACATACAAATCTTTTATAAAAAGAACCAAAAAAAAAAAAGAAAAAAAGACAAGCCACTTCTTGACCAAATGAAGTGGCTAAACTGACCTTTTGGGTGATTCGACTATTTTTATTTGTTTTTAAATTTAAATTTTAACTTTAAACCAAAAAAAAAAAAAAATCGAGCGAATATATTATTAAAAGCAACTTAAACGTTTACTAGGACATCAATGTGAATTCGAGATTACTAATGCTAATCAGGCATATGTGGTGATTCTCAATTATAGAGATTCGAACTCACACTCTAATACATGTCTAATCACTTAGAAATTTTCTTCTCTCGATGGTTTGGCAGTTTTTTTTTTTATTTTTTCTAATCAATTAAGAGAAACGGGGGTTACATGATTAATCGGGTGGACACTCCGACAACAAAGCTCAAAAGGTAAATATAATACAAATACAGTAACAAAGTCTTGATACAGTCCAAAAGGACCAAACAACAAGCAATGGTAATGTCTTTGGTCCCAAAAGAATCATAAGTAATCGGGCATTTTTCAAGGTTGCACAAGGGGTGACAAACGGCAAAAGAACTTAATGAAGAGTTCCATACGGTAGATGCAACAACCACCGTTAGGTGATTATTGTAGGGAAAGTATTGCTTTAGGAGCGGTTGAAGGATGACCGCCAGCAATTAAAATATCCTCCACAAAATCAAACCAATTCATGGCAGGAGATAGTAACCCACTACAAAAATAAACACTAAACAAAACAACAGGATATACAATGAAACAAAGGAAAACATAAAAAAAAATATATATAAATAATTTTTTTTAAAAAAAAACAACTAGCCGGGGCGGTGATGAAGGTTGAGGAGCGGCCGGAGAGGTGCATAGTCCAGGGGATGACTATTTGGCATTTGGCAGGTTTGGCAGATTTTAGTAGTAGAGGATATTGACTCGATGAATAAATAGTACGAGGAACATGGAGAGGGATGGTAGTTGAAGGGTACAAGTACTCCTCTTTTTTACTTTTTAGTAATTCCGGCCACTCCCAACGGCTAGCTTCCAATAGCCCATAGCCCAAATGTAACATCCCACCCCAATGACACAATATTGTCCGCTTTTGGCTCTCCTAAACCAGACTTCCAAGAAGGTTACCCATCCTGGTACTACTCCAGCAGAAGCACGCTTAACTGCGGAGTTCTGATGGGATCATTACCATCACGGCTTTAAAACGCGTTGTTGTCATTAATGGTGAAAGTATACATATAAGCACATCTCCATCTCCATACCCAGGCGATGTGGGACGACACACCAAAAGCCAAGAGGCATATGCCAAACCCATTTCGCCCTACTCTTGATAAATGCTGCTACTCTTTTTTTGTCAAGTCCCGTGAGTACACATTGATGCAAGGGTGGATCAGGGGGGTTGAGTGGGGGCATATGCTCTCACTCAACTCTCCAAAATCGTCCATGCTTACTCTTTTAATTTATTATTATTATTTTTTATATTATGATTATGCCTTCTACAGCCATGACTATGTCCTATTTCTCATGTTTTAGCCATATATTATGCCCCTTAGTAAAATAAAATTTGAAAAAAATTTAAAAACTAAGTGTTTCAGACAAATGGAAGGAAGAAAACGATGAATAGTACCCTAAAGTCTAAACGGTGCGTTTTCTTTTGTGGCCACGTGAGTATTGATTAGGATTTTGGGACATGTTGGAGCCTAGGAGTTGGACAATCAAGACAAAAATAAATAAATAAATAAAACTAAAAGAAACTTTGAAAATATGCCTAAATGGGAGCCAGCGTACTGCAAGCCTGCAAGGCTGTCACAAATGTAAAATAATAATAATAATAAAGAATGTAAGCAAATGGGGACCGTACACCTGTTTTTTTAACTTACACCTGTTGTGTAAGTTAAAAAAAAAAAAAAAGATCAATAAATATTGTTAAATATTGTTATTGTTAAAAAATGAATATTGATAGAGCAATTTCAGCAATAAATATTATTAAAAATCGTTTACGTAACCGAATGAGAGATTAATGGATGAATGATTGTTTAATTATGTACATTGAAAAAGACATATTCAAGACTATTAGTAATTAAGAAATCATGTAGCGATTCCAAGGTATGAAGACTTGTCGAGGACAATTGAATTAGTGCTAGCCGTTAGTCCTGACAAAACAAATTGTAAGTTTTATTTATATGTTTTAAAACATAACTAAAAATTTTGTTGAATTATTAACTGTTTATTATATTTTTGTTCAACTTTATTTTTGTATTTATTCAAAAAATACAGCAAAGCAAAAAAGGAGACCAAAAATTCATTTTTTATATTTAATTTATTTTATTATTTTATTAATTTAAAAAAATGCCCCCACATAGGAAAAATCCTGCTTCCACTCACTCGACCCTGCACATAAAACAAATCAAGCAGGTTCACACCCTGATTGTCACAAATTATCCTACTCTTACTACAGATTTTGTTAAGAGTCTACTTCGTTTGTCTATTGTTGTCTATGCTCGCAACGTGTTTGATAAGATTCCTCACCCAAATCAAGTTCTTTATAATTCCCTTATTTCAACATACTCCAAGCTTGCATTGAACAAAAACGCTTTAGAAAAGATCCTTCTCTCTTGCCTGTGGTCCAAACCAAAAGAAAAGATATATATATGTCCGGGAAAAGTTACGGTAACCTGTTTTCTTTCTTATGTTGTATATATCTTGATTTAAATGGCAATAATGCACTGAAAAGACTGGAATTTTCCAGTTGCCTGGCCTTTCAAGGCATATTTGTGATAGTATTCAAACTTATCAAATTTTTGGTTCATAGTGGAAACAAGTCTTCATTTGCAAAGCGGAATCACCTTTTCAAATTTTGGGCTGATTTGGCGTGGTGGCTTCAGATTAGATGGTTTCTAGGAATTTTACAATGCATGCGAAAGCAATGGATTAGTACTCCATCATCTAATTGGGGCAATTTTTTTTTATTTTTTTGTTAATATTATATCTATGTTTCTCGCAAATGTCAACGGTAGAACTTACGTACTGGTACAGAATTATTCACTGGAACTCAATTATTTCACATTCAAAGTTGAGCTGTTCCTGATTGTTTGGTGAAATATTATTTTACTGCTTAAATTTTATTTGGCATGTCGCAACAAACTTCACCTGTTCCCACTTAAACCATCACATCTGATTCACATGATATGCAGCATGATATTGGATGTGATAATATATGACGTGTCAATACACCGAGTGCATGAAATGATTATTTCCCTCTGTTTGCTTCTATCGTAATATGCTTCAGAAGCAAGCAATCAGTTCGATATTCATATTTATGTGACTGATGTTTTCTCAGAAACTGTTAGATTTAGGCTAGCATCTCACTGCACCTACTTATGGATTGGATGGCCCGAATTTCCCCCTCCCCCCACCAAAAAAAAAAAAAAAAATGCTCTTTCCAAGAAACTAATTTTTTTATTGTTTGATCATGGAGACTGCGGAGTATTCAGCTTTTTATAGATTTCATTTTATATTTGTCAGGAGTTTTTATAATCCTAGTTCAAAGGCGATAATAAGTCATGTAACATCAATTAATAGATTTGTTGAACATAAGAGGTCAGAATAAGAGTTTTTCTTCGAAATGGTTGAGAGTTGTCGGGGAAGAAATCTTAAATACTGAGGATTAATTACACTTATTGGACGCTCCAAGTTGCGTCTAAGGTTTGAATTTCTTTGGATGCAAACAATTCTTTGGGGCCAGCTCTTTGACGAAGTTAGAGTATTACTCGATCTGTGTGAAGGAGAAACTTTACATTGGTTCGAGGTTTACCTAACAAGAGTGGGTACACGAAATGGCCCTGTCTTAAAGGGATTTCTTGTCATAAACAAAAAAGAAGAAGTTATAATCGCCTTACACACGGATATTTAATATGCCCGATGTGTTTGCCTTAGACCTTAAGGATTTAAGAAGATTGACCAGCATTTGGTCTAATGTTAGAAAGTATGATTTGTTATATTATCTGCTGTGAATTGTTTGTATTCAATGTTTATGAAATGACTCGTGCTATTTGTTTATTTCTATATGTTACTTGTGCGTAAGGTTTTTGTTTCTTCCATTATTAATAATATTCTCGTAGATAGTTTTATGACCAAAACTGGAAGTAATTACTGAGCTGCTTTGAGGTTTTGACGTGCGTCCGAAGGTATCACTTTCAAGTTTCAACCCAACGTAGAATTTCTTGCAGCTTATTAATTATCTGAGGGTTATGATATAATTAAATCTGATTATATTTCTGGTATCTATCGTCCTTATCTTTTTGATGATGTTACTGAGCCATTAAATAGTCTTCTGAGAATTGACAATTTTCTCGGAAGCTAGCTTTCCTGCAAAATTACACATCAGTTTATTAAACTGCAAATTACATAACTTTAAATTTCATTGAAGTTTCCTTCATTTGAGTACGTGGTCAACCATTATGTGGAACTGAAAATGCTAGATTTTTTTTTAGTGTTTTTCTAACTGTGATATAGTTTTTAAAATTTTCGATAAATTAAAAGTCAATAATGATAATCTCAAATTCAATGGTAATTTTAAAAGTCATATTATAGTTAGAAGGACAACATAAAAATACTAAAAAAACACTTAACATTTCTCATGTGAAACCGTGCAAGGAGGAATTAATTATTTATTTTTGAATGCCAGTCAATATGCTTTACTTGGAGAAGAAATCAGGGAGTACAATGTAATTGTTTATGGTATGTGCAACGTAGTTTCCTTGGTTAGGTAGGTGAGATTTGGCTGTTTGTTCTTTTTTTTCAGTGGCAACATTAAATACTCTGAGTCGGAGTTGCAGACTTCTGAGCTTATTTGGAAGGTACTAATTAATTGCCTTTCTTTATTTGTATGGACAAGATTAGGATAAGGATACTCTCAATTTCAATCGTTTTAAAGTGAATATTAAACTTGAAAACAAGAGGTTAGTCATATCCATTAATTTTCTTTTAGAGTCATTCAAAGAGACTGTAAAAACAGGCTCTCTTTTTTCTTCATTCATTCTGTTCTGTTCATAAACAAAAGTTAACATGCTTCTAATGGTGGATGATGATTTTAAAATGTATTTTGACTTGATATAAATGTGAGAATGTATTATGGACAGAAATTTCTTTCAAATCATGTCTAATGAAATAGAAGTCATTAGTTTGAAATTCGAACTATTCTCTTTCTTTGTGTGAACATGTAAAAAAAAAAATAATAATTTAAACTAATTTGGAGGAAATATCTTTCAATCTGTTTAAAATAATGTCAAGTGTGTATAAATATTTAAAACGCACATTAAATTCTTAACGTCATTAATAACAGTTTTTTTAGACTAGTGAAAATTTATGTGTTTTTAGTGGGTTTATATATAAAAAGTGTATGGTATTTTAATTTTTTTTCTAATGGTTTCGATAAAAATGTATTTTAATTTTTAAAATAAACAAAATATTTTTACTTGTATTTTCTTAGTAATTTCCTAAAATATATTCTTTGCTTTAAAGGCAATCGTATTCGTAGCGGGTATGTATCTATGGACCACTGGTCCACTGCACCTTGAGCTTTAAAAAAGAGTCAAACCGCGTGAAGGGCAGCACGGTCATTTGACGAAGGGCAGTTTCGGTAGAGAAACATGTCGCTGTGGAGCCGAATACAAAACCATTTCCGAAGATAAATCAAAGACTGGGGACAACTTGGTCATTTAGGACTAAATCCGGCGGTTGGCTCCGCATATATACGCTTCAAATTCCGAAGAGTTCAAACGTTCAAAGTTCACCGAGCAGAGCAAAAGAGAAAAAGCCAACAATCTCAAAGAGCTTCCAATCAATCTTTGGCGAACGCTTTGAATTTCCATTACACGAGAGGGAGGTTTGTGACGGTCGAATTTATCTGTGGCTTGAGAATCCTTTGCTTCGGCTCCAATGGCGGACCCATCACATGGTCCTGCCAGCTTCTGGACCCAGGCTAATGCTCTGCTCAGAAAGAACGTCATCTACCAGGTATATCTCTTCTTTCTCCGAGTTCTGGGAGTAGTTCTAAGATTCTGGAGAGAAATGAAAATGGTTGAGTATTCTGGGTGGTGATTCTATGCTTGTTTCTCTCTTTCTCTCTCTTTTGTTAATTATCTTTTGGCATATCTATCTTTTGGTTGTTTTTCTTTTTGGGTTCTATTTGATTATGTGAATATCGGAATCTTTTGATGGATATATTGGTCCCTTTGATGGTTGTCTTTCAAATGGATGTATTTTATTGAATACATCGGCTTGCTTATTTCTTAAAACGATTTTTTTATTGGGGTATCAAAAAACGCATGGGCTTCGATTTGTTTAACTTATTTATTTTGGTTATATATTTATTATTAGAAAGCAACAACAGTTCAACTGTCCATATGTTTGTGTGCTTCTCGCCGGTGGGCTTTTATAGTTTACACTAATCAGTTTCATATTGAGAACATTTTCTTAGTGAGTTTTAAAAGCACACTTACTTTTTTCTGATGATATTGTTATTATCCTTTTCTTTTTTTTGTAGAGACGAAATATGAAGACAAATATTCTGCTGATCGCTTTCCCTTTTATCCTTTGTTTATTGCTTGTTCTCCTTCAAGCATTTGTCAATAGTCAATTGGATAAGCCTTCAAATAATTGTGGCTGTGCTTGTGTTAATAAAACGGGAAATGGACAATGTGAGCAAGTTTGTGGGTTAGAATACTCAGATTTGGACCAAGCAGGAACTTGTTCAATTCCTAACCCTCCGGAATGGCCTCCTCTGTTACAAATACCAGCTCCTGAATATCGTGCGGTGAGAACTGATTTTATTCCATTTACAGACTTGCCAAATGAGTCATGCAGGAGTTCAGGGTCCTGTCCGGCAACTTTCCTTTTCACTGGGAATAATCAGTCTCTTGGAGAAAGTATCTCTCTCTCTCTCTCTCTTCTGTGTGTTAACATTTGAATATTTGTTGTCTCATTAATGGGGTTATCAATATTTTGTTTGTATTGACCTTAATCTTCATATATTAGTTTTGGCTGGAAATATGATCACGAGTTCTTTCACTCTGAATGCCTCTGACATAGTTGACAGTATAGCCACTAATGTTTCGGTAAGATGTTTCACTAGTCTTCTTTGCTTTTCACCAGCTTCTTTACGAGCAAGATTGTCATCTACTATTATTGTGTTGCCTTCTTTTTCTTGATAGTTGTTTCCAGGTATGCTGCTAATTGTCTTTTTCAAAATGTTTCAGGGCTCGGCTTCAGAACCTGAGACAAACAATTTTCTTGATCCTGCTTTTGTTTCGAGTGAACCCATCTATAATGTGCAAAGCCAGTGCTCATCAAACTCTACATTTTCTGTTTCCCTTCAGCAATCATTCATTGAGCTACAAGAAGGTATACATCCCTTGCATTTTTAGTTCCTCAGAAAATTCTTGTATCTCTCCAGAAAATGTAAGGTGCACGTTCTTTATTGAATGGACCTACAGGCATAAAGTCTGACATGAAAGTTCACGCTGACACATTAATTCTTGGGCATATACGGCATGAACATAATGGAGAAGCAAGATAGTGTGGCACTTGTGTGTATGTGTGTGCATATAGAAGTTTAATATCTTTTTTTCATTCAAGTTAGCAAACTACATTCCTTCATTCAATCTTTGTTACTTATCAAAAACAAAAAGAAAGGGCAATTTGTAATGAAAATGGATATAACAAATAGGAGAAACTTCACTTAACCCTCCCAAACTTTCAATGCTTTTGCAATTATTCCCCCAAACTTAAAAAACTCTCAATTTAGTGTATCTAACTTAAAAAAATTTGCAATATCACCACTCTGTTAGGATTTTTTGTTAAATACTAAATGAGGATGCCAAAATACCCATGTTATTTTATTTTTTATTTTTTTAAGAAATTTGTTACCAGGTTCACCCACAACCAAGCTATGAGTTCCATGTTTTTATTATTGAATTTTTAATTATTTAAAAATTAAATAATTTTTAAATATAGAGGTATAAGTGACATTTCACCTATACTTCGTCTGATTTAACCCCAAACCCTAATGGTAGGGGTGACATTACAAATTTTTTAAAGTTGGATACACTGAATTGAGAGATTTTAAAGTTTAGGGAGATGGTTGCAAAAGTACTAAAAGATCAAGGAGGATAAGTGAAGTTTTCCCCAACAAACATAATGTGAAAAACAATATAAGAGGAGGGAGCCACCCCACATAGCCATTCAGTTTTATGAACCTTTTAAGGCACCAATTATGAAACTTTATGCACAAACAAGGGTTTACACACACCTAAAATTCCACACAAGAAAAAGCACAGTTCATAAACCCTGCTGTGAGTAACCACTAATCAGTTTTGTCCAGCTCAGACTCTCACTATCAGCTACACTTGGATCAACTAATACGTGACTTTTCTTGGTCAAGCTTAAGTATCTGTGTATTGTATTGTATTATGCTAGAAAAACTAATTGATGGACAGTAATCAGGAAAGCTCTCAAATTAGAGCTCATAATTTAATTGACACACAGGCATGATTTATATAACATGTCAGAAACCTACAATTGGGACTTTTAATGTTGATTGAACTGCATGTGCACCATGGTAATTTTGGTGTCGTTAATATTATATTCTCAACTTGATTTGTACTCCTTCTCAGATGCCACATAAAACCGTTTACATTGAAGATTCTAAATCTTTGTTTTAGGACTTACATCCTTGTTTTTATTTGTTATTTTTTCCTTTTAATTCTTTTCCTTTATTCCTATTTGGGCTTACCTTCTGTGTACTTCCGTGTACAAAGTCTGCATCTCCTTTTATTCTTTAGCACTTTTATTGATATTGTAATTGAAGATAACTTTTACTCATTCATTTTTTCCTTGAATCTAGTGGTCAGTTGCGTCCAAGGTTTACATTTGTGGCGCAATAGTTCTTCGGAGATTAACGATGAGCTATATAAAGGTTACCGAAAAGGGAATTTGGAGAGGAAGATTAATGAAATCATTGCAGGTTGGTCTACTTGACATCTTTGACTGAATATTTTGATGTGGTTGCAGTAGTATCATGTAGGGAACAATACTTATGGCTTTATTTTTTCACAGCTTATGATTTCTTAAACTCGAATGGGAATAGTTTTAATGTCAACATATGGTACAATTCAACCTATAAGGATGATGCAGGCCAAACATCAATTGCATTGGTGCGCGTTCCACGTTCAGTGAATCTGGTAAATACATATAACTTGTGAACTTGTTTGGGTTTTCCTCCTTTCATGCTAGTAACTAATATACATATTGATTTTTTGCATGGTTGGCTTTACTTGTAGAAACTTTGTGCATGACATTTCACATTTGTATCTTGTGTGAATGGTTGTTGAACAATAAAATCTGCAGATACTAAAGAATGGCCTCCATATTAGTTACAAATCACGGGGATAAAAGAAAGATTGACTGCATAATGGGAATCCATCCTAGAGTTCTCCTTGCTGAACCCAGTCTCCTATCTCATTTCTACAAGTTTATAGTCCGAATTTCAAGTATTCTGGTGCAGTTTGTTCCACTTCCATACACATGCCTTCATGTATTCTCTTTCCTTTTTATTTAGATTTTTATCCAAAGGGAGATTACATATTTTGTTCCATCTAGGTTGGCTATTAAATGAAAACTTCGCTCGGGTGCCATTTTAAAGTGACATATCATATTGGTCCTCAGATGCAACGAGAAGTAACGGTTCTCATGCTGTTAGCATTTGTGAGCAAACACTTAGTTTAAGGAAGCAGGTTTTGCTTAGCAATTAGAAGTGTAGGAACATTGACAAGGCAAAAAATAGGAGCTCCTTTTTGAGTTCAATTATGGCTTTCCCTATAGTTGACAAATTGCATGTATGTTTAGTAACAAACGGAACTTGTCTCACCTTTTTACAATTAGGGGGAGGTAGTCATCTTCCCATCAGAGATAACTCCTATAAGGGAACGTGTATCCGAATGTATCTCCAAATGGGAACTATCTTGTTTGCAATAGTTGTTTGGGCTGTTTTCAGCAATTGTTACTGAGCCTGCACTCTTGACTAGGTTGATGCTGAGAATGCCATTTATTGTCCACCAAATGGGATGCCAAGCCTACTTGGATGTCTGACTTTCTTGAACCATTTGAATGGCTTAACTCGGCTCTTTTCAGGAGTTTGTTTGGTCATTTCACCGCCATTACAACTGGGCTTCAAAAATGAAGTATATAATGGTAGTTTCACGATTGTTTGACATCTTGGTTAGGGAGTTTCTGTTCCATTATGATATTCTTAAAAGATCAGGGTTTAACTAAAAGTTAAGATATGTTTATTTTCAGCGTCAATATGCTTCTTGGTGGGTGGATGGGTGTGTGTGTGTTGAGGAGGGGGGGGGGGGGGTTGTTGTTTGGGTGGCATTCAAATACTTTTCATTGGTTTCCAGTATTATGTTGTACATTTCTCTACTTATATGCATCAAATGAGAAACTATGACAGCCACTGAACATTTTCAATCCATACATTTACAGGCATCCAATGCCTACCTTCAGTTTTCGCGAGGGCCTGGTACAAAAATGATATTTGAGTTTCTCAAAGAAATGCCCAAACCTCAAACAAAAGTCAGGCTGGATTTGTCCTCTCTTCTGGGTACTCTCTTCTTTACATGGGTCATTCTAGGACTATTCCCTGTAAGTATGTTAAGTGTTCTTCATTTGTTCTAGGATTATTTGAATTTTTATGTGTATTTTTCTTTACATGAATTTTTATATGTATTTAAGGCTTTATGTTGCAAATTTTGTAAAAATCATGGTACCTACCCAGTTGATCATCTTTTTGGCTGCATAAGTAAACATTTACAAATAGCTATATAACTTTTTCCAACTAATCATAATTCCTCATGATCCGACAAATGCTTGTGAAATTTTAGGATAAATTTTGTGAAGTCTTTTTTGTTGAGTATTTAACCATCATTTGGACTTTCTAGTCATGGCATGACAAAGACGCCTAATTAATTTTCACATTCAATAGCTTAGCAGAAGTGAAATGAAAGTGCAATTTATCTTTGTTTGCAGAAAGAAAAAGTTGATGTATGCAATAACAAATGTTTACAAATTGGTGATGTCTTCAACTCCTATCTTCAAATGACGTGGCTCTAGTTTGGTCAGGCAATACCTTACTTTGTGGGAAACACAAGATTCACTTAAGTTTAATTTCTTAAATGTGTTAAAATTTCCTGAAGTTTGATTTCTTTATCAACTTCTTTGTAAGACATACCTCTATAATGGTTTACTTGTATGACTTCCTTGTACCCTGGGATCAGAGGTGCGTGATGGCTGTAACTGTGTTTACCCATTTGGGGGAAAATGATCACTAGCTGAATTTTTAAGCGTTCTGATAGCCAAGATCAATGATTATGTCTAATAATTGTTGTATAATATGAATATTATACATTTGTTTTTATTTTTATGAGCTATCTTTTTGCTTATCACTCTGCTTTTTGATGTAGGTCATTTTGACATCATTGGTTTATGAGAAACAACAGAAATTGAGAATAATGATGAAAATGCATGGGCTTGGTGATGGGCCTTACTGGATGATTTCGTATGCTTATTTTCTTCTATTATCTTTGATCTACATGCTATCTTTTGTGATATTTGGGTCAGTCATAGGTAATCTACTTAATACACCCAGTTAACTACATCTTGTTTTGATCCTGGTTCAAGTTCTTTAATGCACTTCACTTTGCTGCAGGTTTAAAATTCTTCACAATGAATGACTACAGCCTCCAATTTGTGTTTTATTTCATCTTTATAAACTTGCAAATTTCGCTGGCCTTTCTTGTGGCTGCAATGTTTTCAAATATTAAGACTGCTTCAGGTTTGGTCGTAGCTACTTGATTTTATTTTTGATATTGGGTGAAATTTTGCTTTTCTGTAAAGGATTGTGAGCTAACACGCATGTCATGATTGAATATTTTTTATAACAGTTATTGGCTACATATGCGTCTTTGGAACCGGGCTTTTAGGAGGCTTTCTTTTCCAATTCTTTATTCAAGATACATCGTTCCCAAGTAAGTGGTAGATTTTTGAAATAGATTATCTGTCATATTGGTAATGAGGGTTTTCAGACATACTTTATTTTTATAAGATTCAACAATAACTATGTTTGGATGGGATTATTTTTCAACTGGGTGGCTTTTCAACGAAGCTAAACTCAATTCTATGCAAAAGAGGAAAAAAGAAAAGAAGAAGGAAAGCCTGTTTTTCCCTCTCCAAGCAGTGTTGATTTTATTTAGACTGAGGGAAATGAATGGTGGCAAAGAAGATTTTCTGACAGGGTGCCTTGCTGACCCTGCCCTCTCCAAGCATAGTCAATCCGAGGGAGGATGATACTGGCCAACACAAGTATGTGTTGCCAGACCCTGGTCCCTGTCACATAATGATAAAAAAAAATATAAAAAATAAAAATCCGTATTTTGCATATGAATGCATGCCTTTTTAAGGGTTATGTATGTGCATCTGTCTTCTAACAATGAATACTTTATTATTTTCTTCATTTTTATGGGAGGGACTCAAATCCAAGATTCATGTTCCACATTTTTTAAAAGGCTTCACTGCCATTGTCCTGCTGATTTGCAATAGGTCGTTCCTGCTGGACCTTTTTAGTTAAACCCCAAAATGTTATATGCTTAATTTTTTTTTTTCTTTTTACATGTCCACACAAAGGAAGAGGGGGGAAATTCGAATTAATGACCTCCGCTTCATAAGGCATGGTTCACAGCCAATTAAGCTACCCATTGGGGACATATGCTTAATTGTTACTCTTACAAGTTATGTAATAAAATGACTACTATAGCCTATAGGAATTAGGTGGAGTTGGTATAACTGGTTAAAACCTATGCCACTCCAAGATGAGGAAAATTTAGGATGGTTTTTTGTATGTAGTCCATTTGTAGATGATCACAGCTGAGAAGATAGTTCTTTTCACCTTTTCTGTCAAGATGAAGAGAAGCACTTTTTTCTCCTCTCACCCGATAAAGAAAATAGAAAAGAAAAATTAGGAGACACTTTTCTTTTTTTTCTTTTTCCCAAAAATGAGCAAGTAATGAAGATAAGCTTGGCATGCAAGGTAAGAGGATCTATTGCAGAGATTTTTGCCATGTCACATTTATTATTGCTGTAATTATTCTCTCAGATTTATCTAAAGGAGTGGAGGATATGATCATCCAATCAATTGTAATAGTTTTCTGTAAGCCACTGACCAAATGTTGGTTGTAATATCTATTTGTCAGTCAACCTGTTGGCACCTTAAAAGCCAGAATTTAATGCTTTCTTGTGACTTTTTTTTTTATTGTTTTTATTATTATTATTATTTTTTCTATCTTGTCTTCTCATTGTGAAACTTATTTTTCACTGTAGGAGGGTGGATCATTGTGATGGAGTTATATCCTGGCTTCTCTCTATATCGCGGGTTATATGAGTTTTCAGAAGCTTCCTTCACAGGAAACTATTTGGGAACTCATGGAATGCGGTGGGGAGACTTGAGTAATAGCATGAATGGGATGAAAGAGGTCTTGATTATCATGGTTGTTGAGTGGTTGGTGGTGCTTCTTGTTGCATATTATATAGATCAAGTTGTGTCTTCAGGAAGTGGAAAAAGTCCTCTATTTTTCTTGCAAAACTTTCGAAAGAAACGCCCATCTATTCGGAGGCCTAGTTTGCAACGGCAGGGATCTAAGGTTTTTGTTCAGATGGATAAACCCGATGTCAGTCAAGAGGTGGATATTTTTTTCCTTCTAAATTATATACGTAGTTTTCATTTATTGATATAGTTCTCTTGGCATTGTATTACAAGTCCCTCTTAAATTTTTTTTTGATATAGTTCTGATTGGAATTTATAAGCCCTCAGTGCATAGACTGAAATGCTGGCCTCAGCAGGAGGGGGGTGGGGGGATGCTCGTCTTTTCTTCAAGATTTAAATCAGTGTGATAGAGAGGAAGATTACCATATTAAGTGTTGATTAAATGAGAACTTTTTAGACTCCTTGTGAGTTGGAATATATCTTTCTATTATATTGGTAAATTTATGTGATGTTTACCTCTCTTATGTCTTCCAAGTTGTTATGATTTTAATGTTTCTCAAATTGATGTGGGCTTAACTACTTAACTACACAATATTAATAATTTTCACTTTTTTTTTTTTTTTTTTTGTAGAGGGAGAAGGTCGAGCAGCTGCTACTCGAACCAAACTCAAGTCATGCCATAATTGTTGACAACCTCAAAAAAGTGTATCCAGGAAAGGATGGGAACCCAGCGAAATTTGCAGTGAGAGGTTTATCTCTTGCCTTGCCTCGAGGGGAGTGCTTTGGTATGCTTGGCCCCAACGGTGCTGGCAAAACTACTTTTATTAGTATGGTCAGTACAAAATGCTCTTTTGCTCTTCAAATTATATTCACAATTCTCAAAAAAGTTTCTTCATGTTTTCTTATAAGTGGGATCATCAAAGCTCCATATTGGTCCCTGAAATAATATAAAGGAAAATAGGAGAATGCTTTGAAATTTTTTATTTTTTTAAGAATGCAGTTCATTTCATCCTATCCATCATTTGGTCATTTGGTCACTTATTTTAATAAATGAGTAGTGATCTTTAATTGGTTGCCCTTGCCTTACTTTTGCTTCTCTATAACATTCTTCCAATCTTCACTGCGAAGGTTTGTCAACTGGGGTTAATCTTCATGTTTTGGCATATTTTCTTGCCATATTAGTAAAAATTTTCTCGTCTTCTTTCTGAGTTATTCAAGAGTCTACATGTGTCCATTGACAGATGATCGGTCTTACAAAGCCAACCTCTGGAACAGCATATGTTGACGGTCTGGATATACTGACTCATATGGAGGGAATATATACCAGTATGGGTGTTTGTCCACAACATGAGTAAGCTAGTTTCCTCCATGTCAAGGAAGCAATTCTCTTTTTCTTTTCTTTTTTTAAATGTAAAATTCCTAATATATTTTTCCATTCATCAATTTTAGCCTGCTCTGGGAAACTCTAACAGGAAGGGAGCACTTACTATTTTATGGTAGACTGAAGAACCTCAAAGGTTCTGCCTTAACACAAGTAAGTAGATGTCTTGTTTGATTCGATATTGTCATGAGAGGGTTCATTTGCATTTGAGAGCAATTGAAAATCAGAAAATTTAGCACGCCCTTGTAGTTTTTGTTTTTAGAAAATCAAGAAATAAATATTTTATTTGATAAATCATCATTGAAACTAGTTTATAAGTTGTAGTTTTGATTATTATCCTTAAAAAGGTCATTAAGGAACCGAATGAGCAACCCTTAGTTTTGTAGACCTTTTTGCCGAACTATTGACTTCCTATTTTCTACTGCCATTTTGTTGCTGCAGGCAGTGGAAGAATCTCTAAGGAGTGTCAACCTTTTTAACGGAGGTGTTGCTGACAAACAAGCTGGGAAATATAGTGGAGGTATGAAGAGGAGGCTTAGCGTTGCGATTTCATTGATTGGTGATCCCAAAGTACGTTTTCATCTCTGTTCAATCTGCTTCACCGTATGAGAATTTTTTTGGATAGGGAAGCTCTGTTCTTCTACTTGTGGTCTAATTCTTGGAAATTTGTCAAGGTTGTTTATATGGATGAGCCCAGTACTGGATTAGATCCAGCTTCAAGAAACAATTTATGGAATGTTGTGAAGCGCGCAAAGCAAGATCGGGCAATTATTCTCACCAGTAAAAACACTCTCTCTCTCTCTCTCTCTGTGTAATTGTAGAATTTGAAACACCAGAAATAACCTATTATATACTGGCTGTATATTGTCCCATCCTAGTTAAATTCTACACATTTTCTTATGAGAGAACAGCATAACGGTACTTTTTACCTCATTAATTTACTGATAGAAATTTTTTCTGTATTTTCAGCACATTCCATGGAAGAGGCAGAGGTTTTGTGTGATCGATTAGGAATCTTTGTAGATGGCAGCTTGCAGTGCATAGGAAATCCTAAAGAGGTATGTTAACTTCAATATTATATCCTCCATATTGTGGGCTTCATTTCAAGTACTCTTCATGTTATTTATATCCTCTGACATGCAAAGGGCTCTCTTTGCATCATTCATATACGAGATCTCTTGCAACCTTTCTCTTGTTAAAAGAATGGTGCATAAAAATTTTAGCATGTCTGATTTCTTCGATATATGAGTACATTGAAGAACCGTGCAAGATACTTGGATATTGCTGCAGGGTTAAATACGAAATGTATTGCCTAGCTCAGATATTCTCGTCGGAATCCTATAAACATGAAATCCTCACTATTAAGTGAAAAAAAAGAAATCTTTCTGAAAGCAAGACGAAACAGTTCTGCCATGCTTATTTCATGAATATAATGAACATGAGGAATAAATACTAATATATTTGAACAGAGTTACTGTATCAAATTGGATAACTCCACCATGGCTATATCTTGTGCACCTCATTCCCTGCAGGCGTACTCTATTCATTGCTTCTTCTTTTTTTCCCATCAAACGATTTTTAGTGGAGTATTTTCCAATAATTTGTGTAAAGGGACAAAATTCTATGTTTTAACGAGGGACAAGGATTTGTATGCGGCAACCCCCCTAAAAAAGGAACATGGAAAACCGGGAAGTGAAATATTGTGAAAAATTTAATATCTACTTTTCCAAGTTTAAAAAAAAAATGCACAACTTTCTGGACAAAAAGCATATGTTCTTTCATTATTCAGCATTTTCTAATTGAATGTAGGTGATTTGTTAAATCATTTAAACTAGTACTGCACGTGGGTGGGTGAAAGTGTTGTAACCAAACCTAATTGCACTGTACTAAAGCAATTTCATGTAAAATTTTTGTTGATTTCTAGTTGAAATTTTCTTCGGAGCTAGTTTTTCAGTAACACTTGGTTTTCCAATTGTGTTTGATAGCTTAAAGGTAGATATGGAGGATCTTATGTGTTTACGATGACAACATCTCCGGATCACGAGGAAGATGTGGAGAAGATGGTGCGGCATCTCTCCCCAAATGCTAACAAGATATACCTCCTATCTGGAACCCAGAAGTTTGAGCTGCCTAAACATGATATCAGAATTGCTGATGTATTCCAGGCTGTGGAGAATGCAAAAAGCAAGTTCACAGTATTTGCATGGGGTCTGGCTGACACCACGCTGGAGGATGTTTTCATCAAGGTTGCCCGTGGGGCGCAGGCATTCAATGTGTGGTCATGACCATCCGATTTGTTCATCGATAATTGCATGTTACTTGTGTCTCTGGATTGGTATTCATAGTAGGCTCGCAGTTGATCATGTTGTTCTACCATATCATCGTATACTTGTTTTTCGATTTCCTTTTCTCCTGGGGAACTTGGTTTAGATAGTTGTATACACACATTCTTTACATAAAGTAATCAAAGTCGTATCATTTTTAAAGTCTTTTTTTTTTATCAGCCCATGCATGGGTGCCTAGCTGATAACCCAGCTTTTCATTATTAGCTCATTGCTTTCTTTGGCTTTGGCTTTGGCTTTCAAATATCTTGATAAAGAAGATCAATAATACAAGAATGACAAAAATCATCAATAGAAGGCATAATTAGGACAACATTGCGCACTAGGCTGACTTGATTGTTGATAGGGACAAATTTAAATGAGGCATTTTCTTATATTTATGTATTAATTAACTAATATTTTATGTTAATTTTTATAATATTATCTTAAAAAAAAACCATTTTTCTCACTTTTGGGATGCAAAATTTCTAATTAAGTTTTTATATTCAAGATAATATAGTTAATCCATTTAATCTTTTTGGTGACATTGCGTAGGATTTTATTAATTTAAATTTTGAAAAACTTTTTTCATATGTAGAATGACTGATTCAAGAACCTGAATTGTATTGAAGGCAAAAGAAAATCATGAAACAAAAGAAGATTTCAATTTTTGAATGAGACTTGAGGAGGAGAAATAGAGAGAAAAGTGATGCGATCCTCTTTAAGACTTTCCATGATCTTGTTTTAGCATTTAATTTATTTCATCTTTCAACCTTAATTGAAAGATTGAGAGAGCATTCAATCACTTTGTGGCAAGTACTCAATATAAACCTTCTTTAAGCATAAACATTCAATCACTTTGACTAATGGTGGAGACTTTGGTAACCGGAGCTTCTTTCCTCCTCTTGGGTGGATCTAGTTTAGTTTTGGTAGTGCTTTGCTCTCAACAACTTCCCTATGATGGTTGTTGCATCCTCCTAACGGGGATACTAGAAGGGTTGAAGGATGTTTTAAAGTTCGTGCCACTTCCAATTGGGTTGAGGGGCCTCTCGAGGTCCGTGTCTCTTTCGCTTCGATTACCACTTTGGCGACCTTTTTTTGTAACGACATAAGGAAAAACAAATGACTAATTAATTTGGAACTTTTCCTAAAATATCTTATAAAGTCCAATTTCACTTACTAAGTAAGTAATGTAAGACTTATCACCCATGAATATCTTTTTATAAATCACATATTGACATACTCTATATGAGCTACTCCTCTCTTTTCAATATGGGACCAGGGTGTAACAAACTCCCTCATTATCCTGTGCTGACAATATCACATGGCATTACTAGGTTACTCTGATACCATTTGTAACGACTTAGAAAAAAAAACGCTAGTCACATCTGCGCTATCTTCCCTATTCGTTATTTTTTTTTTCTTCTTGAATACCCATTTCACCTTCAATCTGTAGTTTTTGTTTAATATCACACACTATCAGAACAATTCTAGTTCTGTTTGGCGTCATGAATTGGTATCAAAGCTTAACGTCTTCTTGAGAGTGATCAATTTTCTATGGTTGGTGATCATGGCCGTGGTCGGCGTGGGCATATTTCAATTGAGGAAGTCCCCTACTACAACAATCCTTGCTCTCGGAATCTTCTCCACATGAAAACTCATCAATCACCAACGACTAGACATGCAACCAAGAAGGAAACAACAGTCCATTGACACTAATGTTACCATATTGGACCGCACGAGGAGTCTCCCACATGAAAATGTCTTGCTACCCTAAAAACCAGTTGCACACATTCTCTCTATTAAATTTCCTCCCTAATTAAAGCGTACACCTTGTGAGCTTAAGCATCGGAAGCTCCCCGGCCCTCAGGGACTGCAGTTTCTAGTAAGATTTACCTTGTTTTACCGGAGCTTATTGCCAGTCTAGCCGTCCAAAAATTTGCTTCAACAAAAAGTGATGAAAGAAATGTAAGAATTCACTCCCATGTGAGCCATGACAACTAGTAGAGACCCATATGTCAGAATATTAATCAAAATAATTAAGTTTACCATTTTTTATTAGTTTAAACTTTTGAGACAAACAATTATTTAACATGGTATCAAATTAAATGTCCTGAATTCAAACCTTATCTTCGTCATTCACCTCCCATTTCTGACGTAAAAAACAAGAGTTAAAAAAAACACAATACTAATCTAGGCTGAACTTTCCCTGTGACCAAAGGACTCATTGAAAAACTAGACATTACAGCTAATTGCAAAGAAAAATGTAAAACCTGCTAAATATGACATGTAAAACCCAACTTTTATTTTACTATTTATTATTACATTACAGATTATTTTAGCACATATATATTCCAAATATATTGTAATTCTTTCATATTTTAGACTCATGAATAATTCCACAATCAAAATAATCAAAATTAGCGCATAAGATAATTAATGCATCCACGTGCATTGCGGTGTTTACCTAGTTGGCCGCCAACGTTATTTGTTGAGTAAAGTCCACATACCCGGGATACCCCCTCAAAGTACAATCCAATTTACAATGTTCTTCCCAAATTTTCAATTGTGACAATGTCTCCTTAAAGTTAGCAAAAAGATAAAATAACCCTATGTTTTTCTCAATAAGACAAAAATACCCCTATAAATTCAAAAAATAAATAAAAAAATATTTTTTTAAAAAACGAAAATTTTAATTTAAAAAGAATGATTTTTTTTTAAATGGAAATTTTTATTTAAAAGAAACATTTTTTATTAAAAAAAAAAATTGTTTTAGAGAACGAAAATTTTTATTTTAAAAATTTATGCGACAAACAAACAAACAAAAAAAAATCATTTTTTATAAAAAGGATTTTTATAATTTTGCCACCCTTAGGATTTTTTTTTTAAAAATTTTTAGTTTTAGGTTTTTTCTATAAGTTTTAGAGTCTTTTTGAGATTGCGTGTGAGAAATAAAGTTTTTAAGTCAAAAAAATTTTTGGACAAAACTTCATGTTTAAGTTTTTGCCAAAAGTTTTGTTTTTACTATTTTTAGGCTTTTTGAACCATGAAAAGTGCTTTTAATTTTTTTACTAAACGAGTACTTTTTTTCTTAAACGAACTTTTTAAGTATTAAAAGCACGTTTAGGCTCATCAAACACAATCCCAAACAGGCCTTTAGTATTTTTTGTTTTTATTTTACTAAGGGTAGTTTTGTCATTAAGGGGAACATTGACAATTTTTAATAATTTTAGGGACATTGTCATAATTAAAAATTTGAAAAACATTATCAATTAAATGATAGTTAATTTGAAAAGTATTTGGACTTTTTCCTTATTTATTTATTTATTTAACATGCGATATATTTATCTCATTCCACAGCTAGCGTAACAGAATAAAAATGTAGCTAGTCAAAATAGTTATCCTTGAAATCTGCTACAGCTACGTACCTGAGAACTTTTCTAAGATCCTTATCCGAAAATCTGTAGCCTATTTTTACTGTTAACTCAATCTCTCCTTCCTCTTCCCCCTATAAAGGTGAGGTTCCAGCCAGCATTTGTTGAAACAATTATTATTATTATTATCTGTTTCTATTTACAAATAATGGAGGCCAAGGTACCTTTGTCGTGGTTCTCTCTTCTGGTGGCTCTTTTGTTTCTTTTGTTTGTTAATATTAATGGCTCCGAGGAAAAGGTGAAAGTCGGGGTGTATGAGCTGAAGAGAGGAAATTTTTCTGTGAAGCTCACCAACTATGGTGCAGTTGTGCAGTCTGTTATTCTCCCTGATAAATTCGGTTTGTTCCTGCCTCTATCGATCTCTTTATGGCTGGCCTGGCCTCATCATTTGCAAATTACCAAATGGATTTATCTTTGTTTTTTGATTTTGTTTTATCAGGGAAACTAGATGATGTTGTTCTAGGATTTGACTCAGTTAAGGGTTACAAGGTGAAATTCGATCGTCAGCCTACTTTCGATCTCTTTCTTTCTTCCTCTGTGCCGCCTGCAATTTACTAGTTTCTTGTGTATGTATGGCGTTAATGATCGAGTTTGTAATGACTTTTGCAGACGGATACAACCTACTTTGGAGCCATTGTTGGACGTGTTGCTAACAGAATTGGAAAGGCTCAATTCACTTTGAATGGCACCAAGTACAAATTAGTTCCTAACGAAGGAAAGAACATGCTCCATGGTAACTTTCATCATTTTCCTTGTTTGTAATCTCAAACATATAATCCTCTTGGGGATCTACATTAATGTTGATTATATTGGAATAATTACTGGTGTTTAATATCAGGTGGCCCCAAAGGATATAGTGACGTTATATGGACTGTAGAGAGCTATAAAGCAGATAGTCATGTCACATTCACCTATCGCAGTTTTGATGGTGAAGAAGGTATATATAATTTTCTTCTATTTTTCTCCTCTTCTTAAATATAGATGGTGATATTCAATTGATCCTTACTTTATAAAAAACTGAAAACTCACATTGGTTGACTATGAAAAACATAGACATGTCTGTCATTAGAGATAACAATTCATGTTTGTGTGTCGGGTTTGGGTTTGCATGTCTATAAGACTGTAGATTTGTCCTAACCGGCTAACTTTGATGTTGGGTTTCTTGTCAAATATACTGATTTATCAGCTCAGTTGATTATTTGAATATCAAACTGATTGGATATTCTTTTTGGGGCATGAAGAATACTATATATAATTCATCATTTCTGAGATCTGTCTTGAATTTATGCAGGCTTTCCTGGTGATCTTTCTGTCTCTGTGACATACAGGCTGATTCAGACAAACAAATTAGCCGTAATAATGGAAGCCCAGCCTCTCAACAAGGCCACACCAGTGAACTTGGCTCAACATACCTACTGGAATCTTGGTGGCCAAGCGAGTGGCAACATCTTGTCACACAGTCTCCAGCTTTTCGGGTCAAAGATTACTCCGGTCGATGCCCAACTCATCCCCAACGGAGATATTGTCCCCGTCAAAGGAACACCATATGATTTCCTGGAACCCCAGCAGATCGGCAGCAGGTTGAATGAGCTATCTAATGGATATGACATCAACTATGTCCTAGACAGTGAAAGCCATTTTCACCTGAAGAAGGCGGCCGTGGTAAATGACAGTAAATCAGGCAGAAGAATGGAGCTGTGGACTAATCAACCTGGTTTACAGTTTTACAGCGGTAATTTGTTGCACAATGTGAAGGGGAAAGGTGGTTACAAATATTTACAGCATGCTGCACTTTGCTTGGAGACACAGGGGTTCCCTGACTCTGTTAATCACCCTAATTTCCCTTCTCAGATTGTAAATCCGGGACAGACCTATAAGCATGTCATGGTCTATAGATTCACGGCTCACTAGAACTTTTTTTTAAGAATCAAGGCAATAATAGTGAACTTTGGTCTCTCATTTTCCTGTTTGTTTGCCAAAATGTTATCTCATGATGTTTCCAAAGTATATTCTTTTGAAAATTGCTAGACCTACTAATTTTTTACAATTTGTTAACATGTGTTAGCCTGCGATCGGAAGGTGTTACATTTTTTTTTTGTGGGCGACGATGACGTGACTCCAAACACATACTATAGCAAGTTGTGAAAGAATTGTTGGTGTAACATTGGTGTTAAGACTTCTACTTTTTTATGTTTCTGGAAAGAGGAAGATACATAAATTGGCAATCCCATCTAAACAGGGCTCTTCTCGTTCTGTTTTGTTTCACTTTCTTATCAAGTTAAGCTAGCGGTTAAACAAGGTTGAGAGATGTTTAAGATCGGGATCTACAGCAATTAGTTGCTCAACAGTTAATGTGTGAGAGTATATATGAACATACCAACGTGGATAGGTGGTTAGACAATCAAAAATTTATTTAAACAAATGATCCTATATATGCTTCGTTGCAGTAAATCTTACTTCTTATAAGATACTAGGGTAATTTGAGGAATTTTAGACAATTCTATAGGATAATATGTCTACCCTTCAGACTCCTAATCCAATTTTTTTTTTGGAATAAAATCCAATTTTAAATAGTAATCTTATTCTAAATGCTACTAAGACTCCTAATAATAAATATTATTCCTAATCCTAATCCTAATAGGATTACAAATCATAAATGATAATAATCTTATGCCACACAATTTCTTCCTTATTAGGAATTGTTTCCTTCCTTGTTATTCTCGATTCCAGAATGTTCCAACCACACTCTCATTCGAACGTGTGTACAACCAGATCATTCTACCTCATTTTGGGACTATGCTCTGTACTATAAAATAAATAGAGGTATTGAGATAATACAAAAAACGAAATTGCTCCTAAGATGTGTTACAATGTCACTTTCCTTAAGAAATTATTTGCCCCCACCAGATATGGTATGCAAGAGGGTAACAGCAAATATTTCTTCAAGATACAATGGAGCCTAAAAAACCTCTGTATTGAATTGCATTATGCACAAAATCAAATTAAACCCAAAAATACCCTCAGATTTTTCTATCCAATCAAGAGACAAAGATTCTGATAATATTAAAACAAATTACAGAGAAGAGTTTTTAAAAGAATTGAGTAATTAGAGATAATTATCCATTCAACTGCTTAGATAATTTCGAATATTGAAATTGAACTGCTTATTCAACACACTTAATTTTGAGCGTTAGATTAATAATTATCTAATAATAATAATTAACTCTTAATTATTTAATCTCAACCGTTAGATCAAAGTTAATTTGATTTTACAATTAACTTTAAGGAAAATGCTGAGGGTTCTCCCCATAGTATTCTCTAGCGTTCTCCTAGTCCTACGTAGAACATGATTTAAGAAAAAATAAAATTGTAATGGCTCCTTCACCGGTTTTTTTAGGCATTAGCACCATATTTGAGGCATTAATACCAAATTTAGGATGATCAAATCCATTTTGGATGATACAATCCCTAAATGATTAACCTTTCACCGATAGGTTTTAGTTTTGAATTCAAAAACAAGTTTTAAAGCATTAGAACCTCAATATTAATTCATAAAAATTAATATGTTAGCAAAAAAACGGTGATGAGGACCACTATAATTTTCTTTTTTTTAAAATTATGTTCTACGTAGGACTGGGAGAACGCTAAGAGAACACTATGGGGAGAACCCCTAGCAAACCCCTAACTTTAATTACAGTCCAGTAAATCCAACCACTGGATCTACTAAGAAGCATCCTACAGTTTAGATCAACTCAACAATCTTAACCATCCAAAAAAAAATGTCATGATCATGATCAGATCGCTCCAAGCTCCTATGTCAAGTGTGCCACTAGCACCTTAAGCCCAAGCGACGCGCGTGTCGGCGTGTGCATCCCATGCAAAGTACTAGTGTATACTAAAGTACATCCAAGCTTTTTTTAATAGCTTAAAGTTTGTTGAACCTTATAAATGTCAATCGGATCAAGATCCCCTCGAAGGAATTCGAGGTTATCAAATTTCTAATATGGACCGTTGATTTTTATCCAACGGTCACTAATAAAATATTATTAAAAATTATTTATATTTAAAAAATAAATCAAAATGAAATAAAAAAAATTTAAAAGCATTTTAAAACATATGGGGTGGCCAACCACCCCTGTTGAGAGGTTACCCCTTGGCCATTTAGGGTGGTCCGGCCACCCCCAAGGGCCAAAAAAAAAAAAAAAAAAGGCTTTGGCCCTTGGGGGTGGCTAAACCACCCCCAGGGTCGGTTGGGGGGGGGCGCCACACCACCCCCAACTAGCGGTTGGAGGTGGTTCGGCCACCCCTAAGGGCCAAAGCCAAAAAAAATTATATTTTATATTTTATAGTGTCTCTCAAACTCCAAACTAGAGCAGAAAACTTACTTTTAATGCAGGTATGATAGTTCTACCTCAACTAATTCTGCCACAGTTGGATTTTCATAGACACATCGGTAAGTGGTGATGGGTATACCTCAACTAATTCTGTCACAAGGTTTCCTGGACAAAAGCATATTTACCTTTTCAACAGCTAAAATGCCAATACATACAGAATAATAATTTCCAAAAAAATGAGAAAAAAGAAGAGAAAAATGGGGGTCACAAGAGGATCTTTTTCATAGATGAGAAGAGAAAAATGGGGGTCACAAGAGGATCTTTCCACTATCAAGAAACAGATCCACCAAAGAAACAAAAACAACAGAAATCTGATTAAAGAAAATTTGAGTTTATGTGAACCTCAGAGAACTTAGACAATAATAAAAGAAAATAACTAATATAAGCTTGAATTAGTATAAACTTATTGAACTCTTTACAGATTATGATAAAAAAAATATCATTTTCACCAAAAGAAAAAGAAACAAATTTTCTTGTTGCGCTCATTCAGCAGGCATCTGAAACCTGCACAATGGACAGAGATTACTCTTCTTCAGCCAATTCACAATACAATCTCCATGGTAGACATGCGAGCAAGGCATGCGGGCGGCTTCCGACCCCATCAAAATATCCTCCAAACATACCACGCATTGCGTCGGAAAACCTTCTATCTTGACCTTCTCCAATGCCTCAACCGATGATTTACTTGCGCGAACCAACCGTGAAAGCCCCTGTTCTTGAGTGCCTAGTGCGACGGTGAGAGCCACCACCATTGGAATAGTCTTGCGGCACATGCTGTCAGCATCACTGGCTAGCTCGCGAGCAAAAGTTGAGATCTTTTGGATCATAAATGGCTGGAAGTTGTAGGGTACGTCCATCTGGGAAAGCATGTTGGATATCGACCACCATGATGTGCTGCCCGTCATCAAAAGGTCCCGTGGCATGATGAATTTTTTATATTTCGTGGGGCTTGTGACCCTCTGGCCGTCTTCCTCCATTGCTTCAAACTGAGCAAAAACTTCAATGAAGAACTCGTGATATGGTGAAGAACTCTCGGGTTCCATGAAGTTTTCGGGCTTCCATGCCTCGCAGCTATGAGGAAGGGAAAGGGATGTAATGCTAGACATCTTGTTGAAGAAGAAGAAGAAGATGAAGAAGTATGTATTTTCTTTCTGGTAAGTGGGTCTTAATTTATGGATATATAGAGTAGGCAATTTACCAAGAAGAAGAAGAAAGAAGAATAAGAATGTATTTTCTTTCTGGTAAGTGGGTCTTGATTTATGGATATATAGAGTAAGCAATCTACCAATCAGATTCAGTAAAGGAGTGACTTTGAAGCTAAAGAAAAGAGTTGGTTGCCCTTTGACCGTGGGAATATCTTCTATTCGGTCATAGTAGAAAACATGAGTTTTCTGCCCAATAGAAGAAAGACACCTCAACTGAAGTATAAAAATTGCACAAAAATTGCTTACAACAAAAACACTAGATTTTGAGCTTCAACAGAGAGAGAAAGGAGAGAGACTTCCGGCCTGAGACCCGCCATGGGTCAGCAGACCTACACGGGTCTCAGGCCGGACCAGCCTGTCAGTCTCGTCTTATTCTCCGGTGCTCTCTCTCTTTCTCCGGTGACATTTGGTATGCCAATTCGCCTCTTGATTTCCAATGCTCCTCTCTCTCATTCCACTGGCGAAAGCAGAGAACCATGCGATCTTTTGCAGGCACATCACCTCGCCATTTTTAGTGTGTGTGAGAGAGAGAGCACTGGGCAGCTTTTTTTTCTCTGCGTGTGTGTGAGAGAGAGAGAGGGAACACTGGAGAGGTCTGGGTTGAGCTTCGACGTCTTCTTCGGCAAACTCTGGGCTGGGCTCCGGCGTATTCTCCGGCAACTTTGGGCTGGGCTCCGACAAGATTTTTGCTGCCGCCGAAGAGAGAGAGGGAGAGAGGGGAAAAAATGTAAAGAGGGGATTTGTGGATGATGGGAATTAATCCTGTGTTTTTATTCTTATTTTCTTAATATGTAATAGGTGTTCTTATTTTCTTAATATGTAATAAGTGAGGTGGCAGCATTTGAATGAAAAGCAGAAAACTTGACCGTATGGTAGCACTTCTCGTGACCGTTATACTTGTATAACCAACAGAAATTTTGATGTCCACTTCGGACTTGAGGTCACTGGCTCTCTTTTTTTTTTTGGGGTGGGGTTGGTCACTGTCTATCACTGGGAAAAGGATCCTCTCCATTTCAAAATCCCTCCATTTCCTCCATTTAGTATATTATTTTCATTAAAACTTTTGGACAACACTACCCTTCAAAATGCACTAAATGGAGAAAATGAAGAAATTTTGAAATGGAGAGGATCCTAATTCCTATCACTGACTCTGTTTTTACAACCAGGATTAAGAGTTGGTTTCTTGGGTTTTTACTCGATCTTGGTTTTTATTTCATTAATTTGCAAGCTATATTGTTATATTAGGAAAGGATTAATATTTTTTGGTGCACTTGCTCCCGTGCTTAATTTCGAAGCTACATAGTCAAGTCGGTCCTCCATTTCTCCCTTTCCTCTCATGTACTCCTTCACACAAAATCATTTAAAAGTGATAAATCTTACGAACAAAACCATACTCTTTTAAGTTCTTAAGTCTCTCCAAGAAACCCTGCCTGCTGCTCACCTGCTAATAAGAAGAACAATATTACTAGTAGTATGAATTAGACATTCGACTTGAAAGCATCGACGTCACACTTTTAACCAAATTTTTACCTGGTTTGGTTCTGCTTCAATAATATTTGCAAGGGGACCATGAAACATTAAATGTTCAGTTGAATCAAATACCCAGTCAGTCACCTTCACTTGCTGTGGCTTATTCAATATAAAACAAGAAGCCTCGCCATTTGTTCATAAATGGATCACAAATTTATCAGATTCTGTGAAATCATACAAGCCTATCCTGGGGTCCATCCTAAAAAAGTAAAATTTTCCACTATCACTTGCATACACAAACAATGGGATCATCATAAATCACAAACCAACCGGATTTACAAGAATCCCAACAAAGAAGAAGAAGAAAGAAAGAAAGAAAGAAAAATGTCTAGAAGACTGAAATAGAAACTGTTTTCAATGAGCAGAGTGACTTGCAGTGGTTGTCTTCTTAAAATCGATCTTGTCAACCTTAACCTCTCCATCGATGAGTTCATAAACGTAGACCACAACACGTAGGGCATCAATGTCCATGAGCACAAAGCTAGGGTTAACATCATAGGTGATGCTGCTATAGGCACCCGTTGCAGACCCCGGATTTATAACAACACCTCCCTCATGTTTATAAGCCGTGAACTGATGAGTATGACCTGTTACAAGGATGTCTACATCCAGCTGTCTCTGAAGCATGGCCAGAGAGTCTAGGTCTCCCCAAGGAATAACCTTTAGATAAATCAAATAAATTATAAAATAATTACCATCAGCTTAAATATTGCGAAACTTCCAGAAATAATCAAAAGAATACATGCAAATGCTCAACTTGGGGCGTTTGACATCTCTATATAAAAAAAATTATTTACCAATTTTCTAGGAATGAAAGGCAACTTTCCTTTTCTTGGTGTGTTTTAATCTAGTTTATGGTAGATTTTACAAATTCATTCTCCCCAACCTCTACAGAAGAGCCAGAATCAGAATCTCTGGAGACCTTTGCACTCATTCAGGCTTCTCATTTGCATTTTTCTTTCAGTGTTTCAGGATTCACTCACAACACACCTGAGGCACAAATGACTTGTTACCAAGCCTTTTTTTTTTTCTCCCCTTCTTCACCCTTCTCATTTTCCCATCTTCCTCTGACACACGAAACAACATAGCCACCAAACACCATGACTCCCCTACCCACATCTCAAAGATCCTGCTGCCAACCTTACTACTCCCTCCACCGATCTCATTACTTCGTTGCCCTCTTTTCTTTTTTTCTTTCTTTTTTTTTTTTTGATAAGTACTTCGTTGCCCTCTTTATTTCTGCAATTGTTTCCTCCACCAATCGGCCATCCTTTCCTTTGCCAATTGGCCATGGCTATCAGTTCATGGGGAGTAAGTGAATTTTTCTCTATTTGTTAACTCTAGACTTCAACAAATTGAATCAACTTTCATCGATTACAAATGAGATCGGCCAGATAGAAAAACAATACTGGTAGTGCTAAAAAGAGATTATTGATGAAAGCTCGGGTTTCTCACATACTATATACCCTCAAAACCATTGAGTTTTTCTTTTTCTGCAAATACAACCTCTCTAGTTATAGGTCCCAAAAAACAATTCTCTAGATAAGAAATGGTGCCAGTCACAAAACTTCTGCCAACTATACCCATCATTATATAAATCCTCATGTTTGTGGTTTCGCTCCAATTAAATGTTCATTAAACCAATTTAAATAAAAGAGATGAAGTAATCCCTACTAAAATGAACAAACAAACATAACTTGCACCTTTTCTATAAGAAAACCAAGATATCAATTATGCTTTAAGGTCGAGAATGATTGCAGGAAATGAAGAAATTCATATATTATCTAAGTTCAGAACATTCTATGAGAGAATGAAGAAATAGGAAGAAAAATTATAGAACAATGAAGA
Organism: Carpinus fangiana; assembly: GCA_006937295.1. Lineage (NCBI taxonomy): Eukaryota > Viridiplantae > Streptophyta > Magnoliopsida > Fagales > Betulaceae > Carpinus > Carpinus fangiana. Next base: position 2,558,232 of record CM017328.1, on the reverse strand, counting down.
GACAAAGGGAAATCAAACCTGATGACCATGACATAGTCCCAGCTTAAACTGTCCAATAGTTAGTGTTTTGGTCTCTGGATAGCGTGTCTCTTCATCATATTCACCTCTAGCAATATGCAAGTCAGGACAAAGAGTCTTCAAGTAGTCATGAACTTCCTGGAAATATCATTGCAAAATTATGAGCCAGTGCCCAAATATTCATAAAATAAGTACTGCCAAAATGACTTCTAAAAGTTCACACTCCCTATATAGTTAGGGGGTAGGAATCAGCAGTAGCACAAATACAAGAATAAACACTTAAATGTGCCTGAGACAGTAAGACGGGGAAGAAAGAAATTACATATGCTAGTGAAAACAAGTTGAGCGGGTGTAAGACAGAAATCAAAAAGTACTCAAACAAATAAATAAATAAAATTTAGATACTCTAACTATGGAATAATACAAAAACCCGTTCTGGAAAACTGGCACCAACTGCAGGAACCAATTTAAGAAATTTGCAAAAGTTGACTCCAGGTTACAATAAAATGTGGCAGCTCTACAATGCAAGGTCCAATACAAAACCTAAATGTTAATACTTGGTATGTCTTTTACAAAGAGATCTACAGGTGAATAAAGAAAATATCAATTTATTAAGAAAAAACAAAATTTTTAAACCCCACGATTGAGGTGAATACAGGGTTTATTAGAAAATATGAAGCGTGCAAACATCAGCTAAAGAGACGAAGAGATTCAGTTAGGTGCAAAGGAGAAATTTCAAATTTCATGTTTCCAACCTCCATAACGATTCATTAACAGAGTTTCAGTATGTCTCATACTAGATTGAGTCAGCCATTGTATTTTATGTAGCATTTGAACATATGAGCCAGTGCTTTGATAGTAAACATCACCAAAATCCACAATCGTTCAAGACCATCTACAGCAATTATAAAGCTCCCTCACATTAAATAACTGTCGGAAAAACCTATACAGATGCATCTAATGCCAACAAAAACAAGAGGAGAGCATTCCAAACCCTAATTAAAGCTCCAAGGAGCAACTCTACTACTTCCACAAGACATCAAAGCTGCCCCTAAGTATATCCATCAAGCATTCGTTCACAAAATTAACCAAATGGTTTGGAATGAATGCTTGATGGATATAAAGTCTTATCTTTTGCATTGGTTATATCCATCAAGCTCCAGTGGCCTATGGCTCGTATAGAAAGTCTTACAATCCTGACAATATAGAGCAAAAGATAAGAACATAATATCTCGAGTTCAATGGTTGTGTCATTTCGGTTTCCAAACATGCAGAATCTCCAAAAAAAAAAAAAAAAAGTCAACTACTTATATTAGCCTCAACTCAACAAGACCCATTTATTTTCCAGGTCCCAGTTAACAAAGAGGACTACCATCCATAACCAATGCAAAACCCCAAATTTAGTTCCTTCCCTTTTTCTTCGCCCCAACTTTTTTCTGAGCAACCAAACAGAAAGAACAACCCAGTAAAACTAAGTAAGAAACCCATTACAATAGATTATAAGACAAGCCCAGAAAAGCATTGGCAGGATCGAAGACATCAAGCATACCTTAATGCAAAGATTTCCAGTGCAAATGATGTGCTGGATCTTGCCAGGTACAAGCATGGACTTGAACTTTGCAGGCAGATCAGGGGCCCTGTGGGGCACGTGTAAATCCCCCAAGGCCAACACCAGAACCATCCTCAAAAACCCACTTCGAAAATCTGCAAAAAGATCAAGATTTTTAATCATTCCTCCACCGAATTTAATGCCAGGTTACCCAAAAAAATTAACAAAAAGATACAAATTCCACGATTAGGTACGAAAGTAAGATGATTATAATTGAGAAAATCCATTAAAAACAACTACTTGTAGATCGGAGGAGCTGGTGATCATTACCAGGTTGATCGACGAATTTGCAGAAGCTGGCATGGAACTTGAAAACACCCTCTTCCGTTTTAATGGGGGCAATCAAAACACAAAGTCTTGTTCGAGTATACGGGGCTCCAGTCTTGGATTGAAAATGGGTCCGATCAGGTCAGACTGATACGTGTCTCTAAAGACAAAATGCACACAAAGGTCGGGTCGTCGGGTTGATCTGATCACGCTGGATAGGGTAAGGGTCGAACACGGGTCGACTCTTTACGGGCCAAAAACAATCCAACCATCTCATTTCATACCAAAAGCAGTTTGTATTTTAAGTTGTTAATACATGTCACTTAAAAAAAAACAAAAGCAGTAGCCCTGTAAAACATGTCATATTAATTAATGTTAGAGTAATATACAAATTTAGTGTGAATAATATTTTTACCCTTTGGTCCCAACAAGAACTTAATATATCTCCAAGAGATAACTCAATCGGTTAGGACCACGCTTAATGAAGCAGTGGTCACTAATTCGAATTCCCTCTTCCCCTTTTGTGCGAACGTGTCAAAAAAAAAAAAAACAAGAACTTAACATGGTTGGCGAACTTGACCATTTTTTAATTTTATTATTTTTGACGAGAAATATTTTTTAAAAAATTATTGGTTTTTTTGATGTTTAATTGATTTTGTTCACTCTAAAAGTCATTAATATTTTTATGTAATTTTATATAATAAAAATAGTTTTATTCATAATGATTTTTTAGTTTATTTTATAAAAATACAAATAAAAGAATATAATTTAAGCGCGTCCATTCTTTTGTTTAATGCTAAAGTATCTGTCCTTTCGTGCTACAAAGAAATGTTTATTACAGCCTACAACAAGCTGTGGTTGTTGTTCAGCTGTTCTGTTCAATCAAAGACAGCATTTTGTAGTCCTTTTAGGGTTTATTTAGATAAGTTAGTAGATTCACTCAATATATATATGAGTAGTGATTCTGGGCAGTCAGGCGTGCTAGAACAGCACGTCGGACTATTATTTAATATTATTTTATTAAAAAATTACTGTTTATTAATATTATTTTATATTAAATAATAGTCCGGCATGTTACTGTTCATGCACACTGAGCTGCCCAAAATTACTACTCATATATATATATATATATATACATCCACTTAGTGGGGAACACATATCACTGTGAGTCTGTGAGCAAATAAATAAATAAGAAAAATGTTATTTAATAGATTACTATGCAACTGTCATACGATTGAAATGTCATGGTAGTGAAAATCAGTCATTTTTTTTTTTTTACAAGTTGATCTAACTTAGCTGATACTCCTTAGAATAAGTGTCATGCGTTAAAACATGATGTAGGATGCAAAACGCCACACATTCAGAAGCCAAACTATCATTTGATGCATGTAAAAAGGCTAGCAAAACAAAATCATTTCTCTAAACTAAATAAGTTTCATGACATTGTATGTAAAAAGCATGGGAAATGTGACGATGTTGATAATGGTGCCAATGAGGACCATTGCTCTTGATTGGTTGATGGAGATGATGATGAAGATGATTTTCTCTACAAGATACTTGGTCACATCAGAAGCCCACAAAACTTCCTCATGGAGCTACCAACTAAAGAAGGCCCAAAAAAGAAGGGATTTACTGTGAGGTAGTCAGTTATCTAATACACTAGCTCTTGCTCATCTTCCCTGCGGGGATTTCATACGAGATGATGGCAGTGGGGACCCTCTGGGGCTTAGACTAAGAGGTGAAGGGCGACTGTTTCTCAGAGGGGACTTCAACAAAGGACTAGAGGCTGGGCTATTTGCATATTTGGCAGCTGGGAGCTGTTCTAGGATGGCTAAAACCTCAGACATCTGTGGCCGGAGTTTCGCCTCACTGATACACTGAGATGCAAGGATGGCAGCTGCATAAGCTGCTTTCTGAGGATACTGACCCTCCAACTTGGTGTCCATAATCCGAAATAGCCTTCGTCTATCACCTAAATAGGGTTTTACCCAATCCACCAGATGCTGCTCCAAACCAACTTTTGTTTTGTCAACAGCACGGCGTCCAGAAAGTAGTTCCAGCAGCACAACCCCAAAACTGTATACGTCGCACTTTGCAGTTAGCCGACCTGCTCAACAAAGGAGAATTTAGGGTACAGTAGCAAGAAGGCGTGTAAAAAGCACATTGACACCATGATAATCCAACATAAATCACTATTAAAGAAAATAATGAAAGCAATTTTAATTCTGAGGTTATTCTAGCAATTGGATAAAGAGCACAGAACTACATACCTCAAAAGCACCTGAAGGTATAGCTATTCTAGTGCTTCAACAATTAATTTCAAGAATAAAAACTAGAAACACCCATCATTCACCAGCACTAGGTTTCTGTAGGGAGTCAAGTGGTACTATCATATGTGTATAGGAATGGATTTGAGGCTTTGGTCGATACATATTCCCAGTATTTGTAGGGCACGGCATCAGTCTGCATGTGTGAGACTCTTTTTGCATTATAAATATAGACGATACAATCAAAATAAAGGCATATAGATGCATTACTCAATTTTCCAGTGACTGACATGTTAATCCCTTACAAGCCCTGTACAAATTCTAATACTGATCAATATGTATGTGGACTTACAATTCTATGATTTGTATTGGACGACATTGGCCACAAAGATGGTAACAACACAGAAACTAGTCTCAAATAGCGCTAAGCATAGAAGTTAAATTATTACAAATTTGGTAGTATGGACTACAAAAGCATAGTACAGTAAAGTTCAGAATAAGGTGAAAAAGAGCTAAACCTGTAGCAATATATTCAGGAGCAGCATAGCCTTGAGTACCCATGACTCGAGTGGAAACATGAGAACGATCACCAGTAGGGCCTGCTTTTGCAAGACCAAAGTCTGAAAGTTTTGCGTTGAATTCCTGCATACATAAAAGGCACTATAAATGAAGGAAACTTGGAATGATGATATAATTAGTTGGTCAAGCATAAATGAAGTATGTCAAATTGATTTGAAAAAAAAAAAAAAGAAAAAAAAAAAGAGTAAAATAAAAGCAAAAAACTTTCATTCATTTCTCCTCTTTCTTCTGCTTCCTCTTTTGGTAAACTTTGGTTTTAAATTGACCAATTGATATTTGACAAGACTTACACCCATGGGGGCTTGAGCCCACTGTTCACCGCACCAAAGTGCTACTATTTTCTATCAACATACCGAATCAAGTAGAATATTAGAAGCCTTGAAATCACGGTAGATAACTTGTTGTTCAGAGCCATGCAGGAAGGAGAGCCCACGAGCAGCATCTATGGCAACTTTGATCCTTATTGCCCAAGGAAGAGGTTGGGCACCCCCTAAAATAACACAGCTATAGAGTTATCAATCCAAGATACCTATCTGTTGCATGGTAAAAACCAGCAATTCAATGACGTTAAAATAACTTTCTTGGTAGCTTGTTCATTGATTTTGTGTAATTGTAAATGAAGGAATACAAGCCGCACATTATATCATGCTGGATTTTTGAAGAACCATGATTGAAAGTTATCTTGACCAAAAATATTGACATACTTCTAAATAGATGATTCTCCAAGCTGCCTTTGGACATATACTCATATACCAAAAGCCGGTTATCCCCTTCCACGCAGTATCCAATAAGTTTGACAAGATTTGGATGATGAAGTTGACCAAGATGATTAACTTCAGACTGCAACCAACAGTAATCAACAGATGGACCAAACCGAATATTTAAACAAAAGGAGTATTGAGGCATAACAAAATAAACCCACCAACCACTCCTTATGGCCCTGAAAACCTTCAGTTTTGAGCTTCTTGACAGCAACGACCATTCCACATCCAGGCCTTTCAGGACTAAGGGTATGCTCATCAATCCACCCTTTGTAAACATTACCAAATCCTCCTTCCCCCAGGAGACTGTCAATACGGAAGTTTCGAGTAGCATTCTTAAGCTCACTAAATGTGAAGGCTTTCAAATTTGGGGATGACAATATGTCACCTTCAGATCTTGGAGTGGGGAGAGTTCCAGATGTATACTCGTCACTATGTGTTGGGACTGACAGACTGGAAGGAACAGAAGAGTGGCCACTTTTACTGGTAGCTTTTGTGACTCCTGCAAGAGCAGTGTGATGATTTGTGACACAAAAGAGTAGGCTCCAGCAGAAACTAAAACACATATAAACGCCAAATTCCAGAAAGAATGCATATGTGCAAGCTCATCAATTGGATGAATTAGTTTAAGATCATTTTTTCTCTTTTATTGGGAACTGCATTGTAATAAAAATGGCGCTCGTTCTAGTAAGATACAAACACAAGTGCATGTGTGCCCAGAGGCCACAGGCAAATCTGTTCACGGTCTGTAGGACCAACACCATTCAAAGGTGGATGGCCCATTTGACTGGGCTTACACAAATTCACTTACTTATGTTGTTCCCCCTCAGCTCACCGTAGCCCCGGACCTTTTGCTCTTCTAATGTAAGCTCCAAGGCTTCACACCCAAGTCTTCACTGACATAATATGCATTAATAACCAAAAATTTTAGTATATCTTACCATAATATGCAAAGCCCTTTCAACTACTAATTTTTGGTTGGAAACTTTTAGACATAAACCACTCTTCATATGTAGCATCAGTGTTTATGCCTGCAGACCATATGCAATATACCTACAGAAAAAGATAAGGTAATATAGTTGCCACTGAGATGGGGAGTCCGTCATGGCCGAATAGGAAATTAGGTATGCTGGTACATAAGTTATATCTAACATTTATATCTCAGCATCAGCAGGATCAAAGTATTTATAGGAAAGAAGGTACTCCAAAAGATTATATTTTCACCATTTTACAGAAGTTCAGTTTATTAATGTAAATACTATAAATATTCTAATATTCTCAGCGTACCTCTTTGTTTAACTTATCAATGTTATTTTACATTTGGTGATCTCACAAAGGATCCTGGCCAATTGGCCATAGTTCTCCACCCTAAGAATACCAATTTCCAATCAGCTTCACATAAAACCTCTATCAGTACTAAAATGAGGATCAACCTCACTAAGTTTATCTCTGGATGATCACAGAAGATGTTGATCCCAAGTGAAATTCTAATGCTTATGGGTTTTTGACTGGATGATGCTCAACTGGCATGCCTCTTATGTGGGTGTAGGTGCCTTTTTGTGCATAGGTATTAGTCTTAGTACTAAAACCATCCCATCCTCAAATTCAAAGGCAGGGATATATCCAACTTTTCAAGTATCTAGCTTTCCACTTTCAGTGCTATGTCAAATAATATTCCCAGCTTTCCACTTTCAGAGCTGCCACTATTGCCACCTGCACATCAGAGTACCAGTATTAACCTAACAGGACCTCCTGTGAGTTTTACTTAGTACTCCAATAGTACAACTGCAAAACTCTACCATAACCACCAATGATTGAAGACTTTTACAAGGAATTGTGCCTCTTTATTCCTCCTAGAAAGATGGCAGATTTCTACCATCAGAAAAGTACAGATAGTTTTTTTCCTCACCTCCTTATTCCCCTTATTACACTTCAAAGACGGCAAGTCTGCCAAGAGAAAAGTGAACAAGCTGATCTAATTCTACCAGTAAGTTATCAGACAACAGGCTTGAAAATCAACCGGAGTTATTTCCATATTCCAAAATCAAGCTCACTAGTTTACGATCATCGGCGAAGATCCTATCTTAATCAATTATGGGCAATGCATATTAATTATGTGGAAATGCATTGAAACAGCAGACTTGAAAATCAACCAGTCTTTTCCATATAAATGGAATTTATGCATCCCAAATCTAGCACTAGTTTATGATCATTGGAGGAAATTTGATCTCAATCATTCAGACTAGGAATTTGTGATTATCTCGGAAGCCTTGAAAAAAGTTTAGAAATGGCCAGAAGCTCATGCTGAATGACATAGGGAATCAAAAACACTTACACCGTCTTTGGCTTTCTGTTACATCCTTAAAACTCGTAATAGAAATTAACAGAAAAAAAGCACATACAAAAATTTACAGCATATGCTCAATATGACGATCCTTCAAGAACATTTCCGTACACTTTCAAGATGTAAATCCCAAACACCCAAAATAAGAAAACGAGGTAAAAAACAGCCAAACCCGCAAGAACCCCAGTGAAATCCACGCTCATGACGCCCGTTTCACCAGCAGAAAGTTATAATCCTGCAGCAGAGTTCAGGTACAGAGCATAGGGAAGCCCAATACGCACTATGAGATTCTGTTTTAAGTCTTGAAGCAGAGACATTTTGCTAGAAACCCATTAAATGCTCTTCTTGAAACGTAACCTACAAAACTCTCACTGAAAACAACCAAACCCCGACATAATTCATCAAAATTCCCCACTACGCTCAAAAAGATTATAGCTTTAGAGTTTGCAAAGACTCAGCCATAAAAGAAGCCCTCAAAAACAAATTCCACAGGGACAAAAACAAATACCCAAATCGAAATACAGCGAACCCCAACAAACCCGAGAGAGAAACCCCACTTGTAAGCCCAATTAAAGGGTGTAACGAAAGCCATTTTGCTCTACATTCCCAAAACACAAGATTGAACAACAACAGTTACAGGCTACAGCAGCAATAAAAACAAAAAAGAAAACATAAAGTGATCATCAACCTGCATGTAATAGAAGCGACAAGAACAAGGCCCAGAAACATTACCAGAAATCGCCCGAGAGCTGAGAGACTTAACCACCTTGGAACGACGTCCCAAGCAATTGCCCATAGTCATAGAGACATACAAACCCACTGCGAGTTTCCGAAGCCAGACCCAATACAGTTTCCAAAGATTCTCTTAAGTCTTAACTTTTTTGTATTATTGTTAGGTGGTGTTTCTCTCTCTGTCTTCCTCTGCTTCATGTTCTTCTCCAAAATACGAGGTTTTTTATGGTACGAATGGGAACGCACATAAAGATTGCCAGATACGGACGCAGCGACAGAAATGAGAAAAAACAAAAAACAAATTAAAACGACAAAACCCAAACGTGTATGGACGCGCTCGTTTGGCGGGGATCTCCTCTCGATTCTCTAATTTACCTAAATGCCCTCTTCGTATAATTTTGTTTTGTTATGTGTTTATAAAAATATATATATAAAAAAAAGGTTATATATTCTCCATGTCGAGATTGCTTTTAGTGAGAGTATATATTTACGCTAGATTTCTAGTATTTTTTTTTCATTGAAGACAAGCCAAACTCTACGACAATACACGAGCATCCAAGATGGATGAATTTTGGCAGCTCGTACTCTCTAAGGTTGCCCCACTCGAATCCTTCTTTTGGTGAAGCTTTCACTACTTTTCTTGGTATTCGGTTTGCACTCTCTCATGATTAATCATCTGTCTTGATTGAAGGCGATTCCCTTCCTACTATTTTGACTCTCAATCATCAAGGTCACATTTTTATTAATTGGTCGTGTGCCCCTGTTATCAAAGACGGTCACTTTCTGCTCTCCTCTTTTCTTTTTTGTAACACTTCAAATGTCTCAAGATATGTCAATTCTCGAATACACTCAGTTGCTAAATGTGTCACTTTCTATTCAGTGTTTGGAAGCATTCTCGACAATTCTCTATGTCTTTTTTTCTCTTAGGATTAGGAGTGACAATGACCCTCCTTTATAATTTTGGTTTTTTCGGTTGTTGTTTCTTTCCCTTTCATTTTCCCTTCTAAATAGGGAAAATAAAATACAAAATAGCTTACGCAGCTTAGATTTTTAAGTATAACGACTAACCAAATCATTAAAGAACATTTTTGTCCAGTTCCTTAAACCGAATGTATTTTATATTTATCTACGCTTACCCAATTTTCGGAAAGTAATATATTTTTATGGATCAGTTTTTAATTATTTTATTTCTCTCTCTTTATCTTTCTTTATTTATTTCTTTCTCCCATCTACAATAAAAATTTATTACAAAATATTATTTTAATAGAATAGATTAAAAAAAAAAAAAAAGATAATCATATGTAAGAAATATTTTTGAAACTAAAAAAGTAGTAACTTTTAATTAGCCATTTTAGATTTTTTTTTTTTTTAAATAGAGAAATTGTATTTGGGAAGGGTACTTCTGACTATAGGGTGCCCATATCAGCCTCAAGGGGGTATCCTGTGAGAGAACCGGGGTGCCCAAATACGAGACACGCGTGCCGTGCCCTTCTTATTTTCAAATTTCTGTTGGTCCGGTGACGTTCGTGTTCATTCACAACTATCCAACCACGAAAGAAATAATTGCAGAAGCGGGCCCAACGATCCACGTGGATATGTAGGAAGCTCTGACTTCTCTCAATAACAACCAATGCTTGTTAGTACTCTAGGCAGGTTTACTGGACTTGATTGCAGCTGAACTTTACTTTTTTTAATATTCAATTTATATTTTATAAGCTACGTATTAAAACCCACTTTAATTATCATTTGAAGAACGTTTTGAATTCTTTAAATGGGATTTTTTTTTTTTTTTTTTTTTTGACACTTCTCTTTCCTTTATATGGATTATAGTAACGCTAGCCTGAGATCGATCGAGAGTCTCTACCTTTTTTTTTTGAGGGTTCGCAACTGTTTTATGCCTTTTTGAGACAATTTTTAGAACAATTTTTTAATTTTTACACCACATAATAAGTTTGTAGCTGTGTAATAGCTAACTGTCTAAAATAAACTTTTTCGGCTCTTTGTTTGAGTAAAGTCGGTGATAGTAGTTGACACTTGACGACAATGAAATTCAATGAATTGGAACTTAATGGGGTCCCATGAAATGATCAAGTAGAACAACTCCAACTCAAACTTAGTATAATTACTTTATGAAAAATAATGCATCATATACTAAAAAGTCTAAAAGGTCTTCCCAATGGGCAGGTAATTTACACTACAAATTATATATACACACTTTTTTAGAAGAATGCATGATGATGTCAACATGATGCCAACATTATGTTTTTCTTTGACTTATTATTATTTTTTTTCTTTTTTGAGTTTTTTGCGTTTTATAACCATGGGTAAAACTAAATCTGTAAGATGATATGAGAAAAATATTGACGTGAATCATTCTTTTATTTTATATTATGTGTACGTAAATGTGTCATAATTTCATTTGATCTGACGTGACACACTAACAAAATCTGTTAGTTTTTTTTTTTGTTTTAAGGAATTTGATAATAGTGACTAATTTGTAATTTTTGCATATTATAGAAAGCCCTTGGAGCGTTTAAAAATTACAAGAAGCTATTACAAATCAGTAAAACCACATGAATTGATTTTAATTTTTTTTGCCTTTTAAAAATGCAATAATTAGCATTTAATAAAATCCTTTTAAAAATGAATCTATTACCTGACAATTGAGAATATGAATTTTTTTAAAACGATTTTAACTTGTGAAAATGGAAGGCCAAAATGGACATTGGGCTTTCAATTGAGCTTTACAAATGGGCCAATTAATAATTGCCACTCGACAAGCTGGTATGTATGACCCTGTTCTTAATGCGTCGATCGTCGCCCAGTTCAGGCCCCATGAAACACCCATGATCTTGAACCCGACTTCAATTTCTATTCGGGGGCCCAGCCCATTTTACATATGCCCATAATAAGTACGTTCAACTATTTTTGTTTGTAAAAATAATTTTGATTATAAGTATATTTTAGTATAGACTAAAGAAATTATTTCATTTTTCTTGCTCCCTTGGATCACTTTACACCAATCTGCAATATATGGTTGCTTTGGCATAATCAACTATCTCTGATTATGTCTCTTTTATGAAAAATGTTGGGTAAATCTCAAACCTGTGTAAAGTGTCTCTTTCACATGACACGAATCAAGTAATAATCCTGTTTCACCGGTGGACTAGTCTCAAAGAATTATTTGTACTTAAAGGGATTGGAACCTTATACTTGATGGACTACCACAGATCAAGGCTCTTACTACTTCTTTTTATTAAATAAAAAATGATAAATTTAATAATTTAATACTTTACGTGTAGGCTCAAAATTTTCATTTACAAGTAAGTCCCGACAAGTACATAAAATATATAACTAAAATAAATAAATAAATTGGAAGACAAATTTCACATAAGAAATGATGATGTACGTGGTTAATCTCATCATGATCATGATTGACCCTAATCTTCTCCTGCACTCAATTTCATTACGTCAAATATTTGCAAAAGGTCAAAAAAGTAGCGTGCGTCGCGTCTATTTACTATGATCCCAAAAATATGCAAATCTAGTGATGGAGGAAAGCCCTTAAAGAATGATCAATGGCTTTACGTCACGTGCCTAAAAATTATTTCTTTCTTCCTCTTTGCAAATTTGTTACTGTGTACGTGGCCGGAGGGGTGAAAAAGTCAATGCGGCATGCTTATCTCCTCGCAGCTTTTATTGCGTGAGTCAGGCCTACCCATACTCCCAGCATCAAGGACTAGGAGAGCCCGCCTGATCTCATCACAATATATATACATATATATAATCCTTCGGTAAAATAAAAAATAAATAAATAAATAAAACTGTAATTCTTTCTTAATTCTGTAGTATTCATCGCAGTAAATTGCTAATTAATTACTTGTAATTAATTATGGTGATTGGTGGGTGTGATAGATTCAATAGTTTGACAGATCTATTGTCAAATATTGGTCTACTTTTTTATTTTTTCTTTCTGTCCAACAAATTCAATCTCTTGATTCTTTAAAGTAAAATGTGATAGATTCTGATCATCACATATCTCTCCTTTTTTCTTCTTTTTTTTTTTTCCTACATATTCTAATGAAACAAATTAAAGCTATCAAATCTGGGGATATTCTTCTTGTTAATTAATAACTTTTNAAATAATTATTTGCACTTAAAAGGATTTAAACCTTATACTTGATGGACTACCACAAAGATCAAGGCTCTTACTACTTCTTTTTGTTAAATAAAAAATGATAAATTTAATAATTTAATACTTTACGTGTAGGCTCAAAATTTTCATTTACAAGTAAGACCCGACACGTACATAAAATATATAACTAAAATAAATAAAAAAATTGGAAGACAAATTTCACATAAGAAATGATGATGTACGTGGTTAATCTCATCATGATCATGATTGACCCTAATCTTCTCCTGCACTCAATTTCATTACGTCAAATATTTGCAAAAAGTCAAAAAAGTAGCGTGCGTCGCGTCTATTTACCATGATCCCAAAAATATGCAAATCTAGTGATGGAGGAAAGCCCTTAAAGAATGATCAATGGCTTTACGTCACGTGCCTAAAAATTATTTCTTTCTTCTTCTTTGCAAATTTGTTACTGTGTACGTGGCCGGAGGGGTGAAAAAGTCAATGCGGCATGCTTATCTCCTCGCAGCTTTTATTGCGTGAGTCAGGCCTACCCATACTCCCAGCATCAAGGACTAGGAGAGCCCGCCTGATCTCATCAAAATATATATACATATATATTACCTTCGGTAAAATAAATAAAACTGTAATTCTTTCTTAATTCTGTAGTATTCATCGCAGTAAATTGCTAATTAATTACTTGTAATTAATTATGGTGATTGGTGGGTGTGATAGATTCAATTGTTTGACAGATCTATTGTCAAATATTGGTCTACTTTTTTATTTTTTCTTTTTGTCCAACAAATTCAATCTCTTGATTCTTTAAAGTAAAATGTGATAGATTCTGATCATCACATATCTCTCCTTTTTTCTTCTTCTTTTTTTTCCTACGTATTCTAATGAAACAAATTAAAGCTATTAAATCTGGGGATATTCTTCTTGTTAATTAATAACTTTTTGGTAAGTAATCATTAGATTGCAATTATAATATGATACTACTATAGTACTATGCATGAGCTAGCTCCATGTATGATTGATGTATCCTAATTCCCAACCCAAAGTTATTAGATAATATGCTTTAGATTGATTGATTGATTATATATAAAGTCTATAATTTTTATTACCAGTTCTTTACAAACTAACACGATAATTAAATTTTGTTATTAACTTTTTTCATCAATGTTAATTTTGTGTCGTGGCACCAATATGGCCGCTGAAGTACTTCAAATATTTTCTTTAATTGAATATTTTGATAAAGAGGGAAGATTTACTTAAAAAGGTTCAATTAATATTCTCTTATGAATCGAGGCCATATATATAACTTATTTACATCAACTTTAAATTCCGAGCACGAAAATTAACTGAACCAAATCAGCAAAATGGGAAGATCTGTGAGTAGTAATTAATGGAGTCCTTTTTATTATACTTCTTAACATAGCATTGGAAAAAGACTAATTAATGGTACTCAACCCCTACATTGTAGCCTTGTAAAGAACAAGAAAGGAAGAAAGAAAGAGAGATCGAAGTACAAAAGAAGAAAATGAAGGTAGGCATAAATGAACTCCTAAATTGTCCTTAATTAATTAATTAGCTCTCTCTCTCTCTCTCTCTCTCTATTGCATAAGTAAGCTTCTAATTATAGCAGCTTGGGCAGTGTCTGTAGTTGCCAACAGCTCAGACAGCCGCTCACTAAGATCATCAACCTCTCTGTGCAAGCTTCTGATATAGCTGCACGTCTCCTGCAACACCTTGGATGCTGAAACCTGCGGAACAAAATCAATGCATGGATATTGCTTAATTAGCGAGTTAACTAATCAACTTGGTAATTAAGTAAACATATATGGGAAGAAGGAGGCTAGGAAAAAAAGACCTTGTCAGAGCGCCTGTCGCGAATCTCAGGAAGGAGCTGCTGCAACTTGGAAACAAGTTCATTGATCTGATCATCAGTGATCCTTGAGCCACCTGATTGCCTTGACCGCGACCTTCTGCTAGACATATCTTGAATATGTGACAAAATAGTTAGAGAGAAGGAAATTACAAGTGGAGGAGACAAAGGAGAAGGAAGTGTATGGATGTCAGAAAAACAAAATGGAAGTGTAACTCCAAAGAGAAACGATATACTACTGTCAGAGACAAGAGATATGGTGGTATGCTTTGAAGATGAAGTAGAGAGAGAGAGAGGGGTGCACAATAACTCAAAGTAGTGGGCGTTGCGGAGTGGAGAAGACAATTGCATGGGAGAAAGAAGTGGGCAAAGCCTCTATTTAAATAGGGTTTTCAGAGAGAGAGAGAGAGATGGAGAGAACTTCGGGAAACACATTGGGATGACAGTATGGCGTATCTCTATAAACTTGATTCCCTCTCTCTCTCTCTCTCTTTCTCTCTATCACTCGATCTCTTCGTTTGTGTATGTTTGTGTGTGCGTGTCAGTGTCTACACGCAATAGCATGTTATTATATTTTATTTTATTTCTAACATGTTCAACTGATTTTCTTGCAAGATCCTAATCCTAGGAATTAAGTTTTTTTTTTTTTTTTTTCCCCTTAATCATGTCTTTATTAAAATATTAAGTTTATGATTTTCTATCAAATTAAACTATTTTTTAAAGATAAATAGTGAGTTGATATATTGAATATCCTTTAATAAAGAGAGTTTGAACAATTACTAGAGTTTTAAAATTTTAAGATTATTTAAAAAGATGGGTAATTACCTTTTTCTCCATGAACTATATATGACGCTATGTCAATATCCCCATGAACTGCCAACCTTATTACCCGACCCTATCAGACTAGCATTTTTTTTTTCAAAACCCCAATTCTGTCAGTTGACCTCATTAAATCAAACATAATATTCTCTTTTAGACTCTAAATCTCATTAAAAGACAGAAATACCTCCAAATAAAAAATTAAAACAAAAAATATAAATATATTTGTTTTAAATTATAAATGTTTTTTAATTTTAATATTTTTTTATTTTTTATTTTTATTTTTTTGAAACTGGTACTGATACATTAATAATAATATATATATTTTAAAATTTGTTTAATTTTAAAGGTATTATATGTAATTTTTTGTATATAAAATTAGGATAGTTTGATCATTTCAAATTTTTTAACATGGTTGACTCACGGAATGAAATGTTTAGAAAGAAAATGATAGTCTGATTGTGGTTGAATAATAAAGTTGATAGTTAATGAGAGATTGTGACATAGCGTCGTAATTCATGAGAAAAAAAAAATTACCTTTCAAAAAAAAAAAATTAAAAATCTCAACATCTTCACTCTAACTTGCAAATATGTATCAATCCATATGGAAAAAGGCAAGTCCATAGGGATTAGGGACAAGGCAAGATGCTACGTACGTGAGGAGTTATTTTGGATTTGACCAGTCAACCCTAAACAAACCATGTTCTGCCCTTTAACTAGATGCACGGCAAGCCCCGTGGCCTCATAACGTCCAAGTCGTACACTGACCGACTTTCACTTTTTTCCTTTTTTAGTTTAATCATTGGTTTATGCAAATTATTGTTGAACAAAGTTTTTTTAAAACAGAACTGAAAGGATTTTTTTCAATATATTCTATAAGAGTGATATATGTCATTTTTTTTTGACATATTTATATAAGAGGGAAGAGAGAAATTCAAATTAGAAATCTTCTCTTCATTAAGCATGATCCTAACTGATTGAGCTACCTCTTAGGGACTATGTGTCCTTTTTTTTAGTAACATATGAGATGCATATGAGTTTTTAATAAAATTTATTCTAACTTTATCCCTATTATTAAAAAAATATGTGTATCTTACATGTTCAATGGACACATATCACTTTTATAGAATAGGTTGAAGGAAATTCCTTCAACCCAGTTTGGAGGATAACTTTGTTCTTTATTGTTCCCGTCATGTCTTTTTTGTTTATTTTTAAAATTAATATAATTTTGTCCCCAATGGGTAGCTCAATCGGCTATGAACCACGCTTTATGAACCGGAGGTCACTAGTTCGAATCCCTCATTCTCTTCCCTTGTGTAGACATGTCAATAATAATAATAATATAATTTTTAAAATTACAATTTCATCCAAATTCAATGCTAATTTATCACGAATTTTATGATAATTTTAAGAGGCGCAACAATTTTGAGAGGACACAAGAGAACGGAACTAGATCCTCTCCAATTCATTTGAACGAGAGAATATCCAATTAGTTATATTTGAAAAATATTTTTGTCATTTCACTTTTTGAATGGACAAAAATACCTTTCAAATATAACTAATTGGATCCTAATTGTAAGAGAACATGAGTCTTTATTTTAGCATTACTCTTAATCATTATGTCATTATTATTCTTATAAACTAAAATGAAAACTCATGTGGTACTTATCATTTTAGTTACTAAATAATTAAATTTATTTGTTACTTAATTTTTTTAACCTAAATAATGTCGTATTTACGACACTCGTACGTGTAAGAGCATTTCCAACAAATACTTTTAAATCACTGCACTCTCTAAAGCTTAGCTAATAAAAGGGTGAAAGAGTGTTTTGGCCGACTCTTTATAAATATACAATGAAAAATAAAGACGATAATGTAAAAATTTTTAAAGCGTATATTGAAAAAAATAGTAGTTAAAGTAGAAAATTCTACTTTTTGAATAGTTAAAATACAAATCAATATTGAAGATGCTTTGAACTATAACGTGAATTTATAAACAAATTATAATAAAATTTATAGTACCTCAAACATTCATCGTATTTATATCATGAAATTCTTGGTCATTTACGATTCAAACCTTTCAACCATAATCCGCTAATTTTGTAATGGGTTTGTGTAAAAAATTATGAACCATGCGTACCCTTAAGCTTTATCCACTTATAAATATCGCCACTGAGGTATATGAATCTATGATGATGCATTCAATGATAAAAGTTTTATTTTGAAATCTAATAGATCATCTTTATAAGAACAATGGCTGCTATAGTACTGTTTTTGCTTAATTTTAGTACTAATTAATTAAATTCAAAAGGGGTAAAGTTTTTTAAAATTAATTTATCTCTTTCTGCAATCTGATTGGCACATATAGAGTGTGCACATGATTCTTAATTGTCTTGTTTTGGCTGCCCACCTGTTAATGCTTATGAGCATTAATTTAAAAATTCCTCTCAAATCCTAGCTATCTCTTAGGCTAAGATCGAGTATACAAATGATATTTCATTGTCTTCTTTGCATGCTCTCCTGTAATGTAAGAGAACCCGATTTGGAATCTTTAGTTTAATTTACTAATTGCTTATTAATTACTAAAACAAGCAAGTAGCCAGATTAACATGCATGGCACTCACAAATATAATCTTAGATATGATTGACCTAATAATAAATAATAAATAGTCTTGTGATACTCGATCTGTCAGTCAATTATATTGCACAGGGACAACCAGAACATGAATTTTCTATATATATAATTAAATATGTGTAATATTAATCCCTCCCATTGGAGCCAAACTCATTCATCCATAAAAAACATTAAAATAAAGATAGATGAATTATTATATTTTGAAGAAGGTAAGTTGCCTAATTATTAAAATCCAAGAAGGGCTTGAACCACATTCGCCCACCAACCACTCTAATTAAGGTTCTTGTTAGTCGAAAAACATGATTAGTTATCACTGAAAAATATTTAATTTTCTTCAGAAGACTTGTATAATTTCCTTGTTTAAAAATCCCCCCTTAGTTGCTAGTGGCCGGGCTCCAATAAATTAACCGGCCAGGAGAAGAAAATTAGCGGTCCCTAGCTATAAGGCTAGCTATTATAAGTCTTAATTAATTAGTTTCACTAGAAATATTGATTAAGGTTTTAACCAAAACTTAATCAAACACATGCAGTTGCTTTTTATTGGTCAAAAGATGGAAGAATCCATTGTCCCAACATTCCCTATATTATAGTTGGTTTTAATTAATTAATTATAAGTTTTTGTCAATGGGCGAAAATAGAATAAATAAATAAAAGTCTTTATCAATGTCATCCCCTAGACTAATTAAGCTGTATAAAAAAAATTTTAAAAAAAAGGTTTCAATTAATTAAATAGCAATTCTATGTAGAGCTAGTTTGCATATATATAATGACTACGTACAACAAAAACAAAAGAAACTTTGCATGATGAGAACTAACGAGTAGATTGTTGAAGAATTTCTATTCAATAAACTCTTATACAACTATATATCAAGCCTACCATATAACTTAATGACGTGACAGTGATCCACACGCTTTCCTTTACAAATTCCCTCAGATCATATATATTCTGCATGCATGAAGATGGACCCTTCATGCATGGCTAAAGCCATAAATTGGAGAATCATTTTTTCCAAGTGGCCAGCTATATATATATATATATATGGTTTAGCTTTACACAAAAACTCCTGACAGTTTGTTAAGAAATATATACGTACATAGATCACATGGCGATGGGGGCAATCTTAAGAGGTGTTTAGCTCAGACAACCAGAAGAAGAGAGAAGATCGAATCTGCAGGCGGTCGTCAGTCGTGTGCGCAAACAAAAGAAAAAAGAGTTTTGAATGGCTATGGTGATCAGCGTGCATCTCGGCGCACATGAGGACTGATCCAATGGACAGCGAGGAGTGAGGTCAAAGTCACGAGGAAGCCATATTTCTTTATACTCGTTAACTTTTTTTGACTCCAAGAAAGATACACACTCACGATCCTCTATATCTTCTCTCTACTCTGCACTCTGTAGCCATAAACTTTCTTTTATTTTTTAATTAACTCATTATCTTCGTGTTTAAATCCCATGCATTATTTCTTTAATTAATTAATTAATCATCGAATCTGCAGAAGATCATATATATATATATATATATCTTTCGTTTTGCTCCCTGGGTCGGTGAAGATCGAAGGAGGGCTTGGAGAAGAACTTAGAAAGGAGAGCTTATAAATTTTAACCGTCAAATTTAATAAAGACACCGACCAAATACGGACGGTTGTTTAATAATACGTATCCTAAGGCCAAACCCACAACTTAATTAACTTTACTTTGTGTGTAGATGATGGGAAGGGGATCTTGGACCCTTGGTCAACCGACAAGACCATCTATACCATCGTAACTAATTAATGACGTAAAATAGCAGATAATATTGTTAAAAACGTTCAAATAAATAAATGAATAATGTTATAAATCTTTCTAAAATTATTCTAAATGTAATATGACTTTTAAAATCAACAATAGATCAAAAGTCAATAAATCACATCTCAAATTCAAAGGTAATTTTAAATTAAAAGTCGCATCATATTTGAAATGACTCTATGAAAACTATAAGAAACCTTATATCATTACTCTAGATAAATAAATATCGACCATATATGTTTAATGGACTCTTATGTTTTATTGTTAAAATGGCAGAAATTTCATTCAAACTAATCTGGAACGAATATCGTTAGTAAACTGCTATTAATAACGTTAAGAATTTAATTTACATTTTAAATGTTTATAAACATTTGATACTATTTCAAATTGGTTGAAAGATATTTTTTCAGATTGGTTTGGAGGGAATTTCTATCATTGTTAAAATATTAGTTAAATGGTTAAGTTTATAATTTTCTATCATTTTAAGTTAAAGTAATGCTATAAAACTTCCTAGAATCATCACAAATGTAATGTACGTAGCTTTTAAAATTACCGTTAAATTTTAGATGTGATTTATTGAGTTTTGATCTATTGGTAATTTTAAAAAGTACACCGTATTTAAGATGACTCTATAAAGACTTATAACATTACTCTTTAAGTTATTAAGAATATATATGGTATCAAAACATAATAAAAACAAGAATCTTCTTTCATTTTAAATGAAATGAATAAGAGGCCGTCTCTAAGAGGTAGATTAATCAACTGAGATCATACCTAATGAAGTAGATGTCACTAATTCGAATCCCTCTCACCTCTCTTGTGTGAACATGTAAAAAAAAAATTGAATAAGAGACCGAGGTTATAGGGAGATTATAAGTTAATTTGGGGTTGAAAGAGTTAAAAGAAGTTGACAATTAGAAGTAATTAATTAGAATCAACCATTGCACGTGAAGGAAGAGATCTCTTCCTTCCATGCATCGAGGAAACAAAAATATGATAAATTTATGTACAAAATACGAACAAATTAATGGTTGGGATTTAAACTTCATTGATTTCCAAACACTATGCATTAATTGATGATTCCACCGATCAATTTCAGCCATGCAAGGCGACAACGTACGACGACTAAAGTCTAAAGTCATCCCACTCTCTCTTTTTTTTTAATAATTTTTTTTATTTATTTCACCGCTGTTTTGTTTGCAAATAATTCACTAGGGTTTTGTAAAGAGTCGTGCCTTTTTTTTTAAAAAAAATAATAATAATTTAAAACTTCTTGTTAACCGAGTAGATCGCTCAAGCCTTACAATATCAGTGATATACAACTTGAGATTTCATTCCACCAAGTTCTATCTATAATATATTTTGTTGCCTCCTTAGCTAAACAATGGGGAGCCCTATTTGCATCTACCCACATTTTTCATTGAGAGAATGAATTAAGCATCACTCTTGTATCATCCACAATATACCCAAAATAACTCCCATTACGGTCGGTAGAGACCAGAGCATCAATAATCACCTGAGCATCACTTTCTAGAAAAATATTTTGGACAGGCAGAACTTGACAAAGAGAAGCCCCATAAAAAGTTACTGCCGCTTCAATCGGTGTAAGTTCCAGACAATCATTCCTGGTGATAGTTTTACTCAAACATGATATTGAGTCGGCTACCAAATTGTTTGAAATATAATTAAATGAGTAAAATCACTTATTTCTTATCATTTTTAGTTTTTAAGATAAGTGGTGTAGTTGTTTAACATATTGTCAAAGCAAAAGTCATGAATTCAAACTTTGTCTCATTCATTCACCTTTTATTTCAATTAAATATTTTACGTGTTGAGTCTCACTTAATTATAAAGGTGAAATGTGAGCCCACACGTGAAAGAAAAGTATTAGACTATAATTAAATGATTAAAATAGACATTACGAAGAGCTAGACATATTAACTCAATCGAAAGAAAGAAATTATCTAAAAGATGTCAACATTGATCGATCTTAGGTTTCTTCAAAGGGCCAGGGCAAGGCCGGGGCCAGGTGTGAGACTATAAAATATAAATTAGATTTAAATATTAATCCTAACCCAAAACTGAATATCATGAAAGAAGTTCCAAAACATTTCTTGAAAAATTCTTGTCTAGCTAGATCACATAGACCGACCGCATCACAGATTTATTAATAAAATGATTAAATCAACTATTTCTTATTCTCTTAATTAAGCTTTCAGAATAAATTTTGATTTTGATAATGATTTCTATTATTCACCCTCTCATTTCAACCAAATATTTTAAAAATTATTTAACATGCCACTATAATCATTCATGTGGGTTAATTAATAAAGCTAGCTAGCTAGCTGACTTTCTGATATTGGATTTGTCCCAATTACAGCCACACGTAGATAATATATATTTACACTTTCTGACAATGTAATATGATTGGCTCTCGTAAATCTTGTATACAAACCCCCCCATAGTTTGCAAACAACCAAGTGGAATGACACATACGAGGAAACATTGTATCTTCTGCCCTAGCCTATGGGCACAAGTGGCCTCTCTGTTGAATCAACAAGATTATTAATGAAATAATTATAACATAATTATTTAATGGTCTATAATTATTTAATGGTCTTCTGTCAAACATACATACATACATATATATATTGTTTTAAATATTAAGTTTGATCCAAAAAGTACTTCCAATTACTTCTGTATTTTAGGGATCTCAACCTAACATTACCAGCATAAACCCATTAATTTATGGCGATTAAATTTGTTGCAAGTTGCATTTCTCTATATATATATATGAACTGCATGCAAGTTGACAATATGCTCTCTGACAATCCAATAAGCATGATTGGCTTTCTCGAATCTCATGTTCGTATATACTTCTTAGAGTTTGTGAAAAATGAACCTCCATTTAATGACTTATATGGAAATTAACAACATTCATCTCCCCTAGATGGAAATGCATTGTGTGGTTGCAAGAGAATGACAGAATATGTGGAGGAAAAAATTGGAATTTTTTTCAATTCTTGATAAGACCAAGGGGCTCTTGTTTGATTCAATAAGTTTTTGATTATATGGCAAGGCCTCCCTTTAGAGTTTCATTATCAATCCCCTTACAATACATATATATTATATATTGACTAAACAAGATTGCCCTATTGTATTGCAACAGTCAGAGCAGTCTTATGTGAAAGTCTATTCGAGTCCTATCAATTTAGACAAGTGCTCGAACAACTCGAACAAGTAGAGTTCAAATAGACTGATCTCACAAACTTACATGGGATACTCTATTATAGTAAAATAAGACAACTCTATTGCATGAGATTGGAATATCCCATAACTGACACATACACACTTCTTCAATAATTTTATCAGGTGAATCATTATTATCTTTTTAATTTCTTGACAGCCAAGGAGAAAGAGTAACCTTATTAATAAATACAAAATTAAATGGGAAAAAAGATAACTAGGTCATACTTTCACAGCCCCATTTCTCCCAAGTGGTGGCCCTATCCTTCTTATAAATTAGTGGTGATGACCATCTTGGGCCCTGGGCTTTGAATAACATTGCTTGTTATATATGAGCTTGAGATGGAGATACTAGTGTATTTCCTTTAGGTCAAATGGTAGATTGAATGCTTGAAATGGCTCATAATTGGTCATTAATTAAGCCCACATATCTGCCCCTAGCTATAGCAACCCCAACAATGGCCTTCATTGACAAAGTTTGGGCTTCTCACCTCAAGTTTGCCCTATAACACACCCCAATAGTACCAAAACCTGCTTTTGTTTTGAAAATAAGCAGGTGTGTTATTCTTATCAATTTATTGGAATTTGAGAGTTTTTTTTTTTTTTTTAATAATTTTTATGGCGCTCACCTGTTCTAGCAAATGGGTGAATTGTTTGTGACTTGTTTGGGTAAGTAAGTCTTATAAGGGGTTTTTGAATCATCTGCTTTTCATCCCAAATTGGAAGGCTTTAAAAATTTCTATATGTACAAATTTTGCGGCATACCATATTGTTAAATGAGTTGCTTTTTTACCTTGTGTTTGAAAGTATTCCCACTTTTTTTTCCCTTTGATTCACATCAAAGTGGGAAGGACTCTCCTTTATAATTTTCTCCCTTAGTTTTCTTTATTTGAATAGAAGAAGAAAAAAAATTCTCATTAGAGTTCTCTCACATTTATTGATAGGATTGCTAAGAGCATTCGCATCCGCCTCGGTAGATGTTTGGCTAAATTTAGCTAAAAAACTCACATTTATCTATTTTAACTACTTACTTTTTTAAAGTACCCACATTCGGCTTAGCATGTTAACTTATTACTTTTATTATCTCATTTAAATATTCTTTACCTAACATTTAAATATTATTTCTCTATTCGTTTTTTTATTATTTTTTGTCCTTCAAATGGTCATCAACCAATAGAAATGATGCTGAATAGAAAAAGTGGAAATAAAAACGATTTTTTATTAGGAGAGAGAAGTAATAGACTAATTGTTAATTATAAACGATATACATAAAATTGCTATATTGCTTACCTACTGTAGCTGCTCAACATCCCTAAGCCATTTTGGCCAGCCGAGTGGAGAGCCTTTTTAAGGCTTCGGCTCAACAAAATACTCTTTTAGCTATTTTGTTGAGCTCATTGTGAGTGCTCTAACACTCCAAACAACAAGATTTTCATCTTAATTATTATCATAAGCATTTATATAAAAGATAACGTTTTCTTATTGGGTTTGAAGAATTTCTTCTAATCTACTATGTTAAATGAGCATATGTCCTTAGATCCTGTAATTTTCACGCGTATTTTTTTATTGACAAGTGTTTAAGGGAGCGTTCAATAACCTTTTAATTAAGGGGTGTTTTTGGTATGATTTGATATAAATATAAAAGGAATTTTCCTTCTTTTTTTTTTTTTTTTTTTTTGAGTGTTTTGTAAGAAAAAAAGGAGAAGAAGAAAGATTACCAAACAAACCAAAATGTACGTGACTTAATTCTCATATATTAATTCCAGAACATTATGAGGAACACAAGAAAGGAAAATATCCCTTAAAAAAAAAATATCAAAAATCAAGGCAGGATAAGAAGAAACTATATATAGAACCATCTCCACCGTCCAAAGGCCTCCTTTTTGATGCTCTTGAAAATCAAAGCTGATCGTTAATCATCCATCCCCCTTCAACTAACACTTTTGAGTGCTGCTTTCTTTTTAAATTAGATGCTTGATTACTAACTTTAATGATTTGATCGAAGTACTCTACTTTTTCACACTTAGAAATTACCTAATTCCAATTGGACACTTCCTGGTCATGCCCTAGCCTGCACGTAAAGCCACATGTGCATATGTCCAAAACAATCATTTGAAAAAAAAAAAAAAGTTCCGTTTGGGCTTGGCAAATTAGCAAGGACAAAATTTTATTTAATTTTTTTTTTTAAAAAAAATTAATTAGCATATAAAATTGTCACGCAATTTTTTTAGCATGTAAATTAAATTAATAAACTGATGTGTCAAAACGATATATTTAGTTTGAGACTGACAAGCGTTAAACCTTTGGGGGAAAATGTAACAGTAGGGGTTAGTTTGCCTTTTGGAATGAGCGATGGAATAAGAACTCGAACAAAAAAAATAAAAAATTAGGGAGTTTTTAGTTTTGGCGCATTGACTAATGAATTTATAATATATTTACCCAAAAAATATAAGTATTTTGTAAATTTTAACAAAATTTAACGAAAAATCTTAACGGAATAGGACAATTAAAAGTTTGATACGCTTAATTGAGAATTTTTAACTTTGAGAATAATTTCAAAACGCATTCTCCATTTGTTGAAAAATCATGTCGCTACGAAATATGTGGTAGTTTTTTAGACTGGGTTGAAGGAATTTTTTCTTTCTCAATCTGAAATGTTTTTATTTAAAATTAACAATTGGAGATGTCTAGAGGAAATAGTCAAATTACTTAAAAGAGATTATTAAGCCAAAATACAATTTACAATATTTGTATGGGAATTTTTTTAAGGACCAGGGAGATTTGGGAAGCAAAAAATGTACGTGGATCATCATGAATGCATGAACTACGTACCAACTTAACCATAAAATAAAATATCAATAAATAAACCGAAGCTACCAAATATTTCCATATTTGGGAAATTAGGTTAAGCTCCAATACTTTTCTGTTGCATCAAACATAGGAAATTAGGTACACTAACTTTGAAGCTAAAATAATTATCATATATACTTTGCATGTGCACTAAAAATCAAACTATAAGCCACTTCAGATTATTTTTATTTAGCTAGCTGCAGGTTATTTTGGTTAGTCCTGTAGTAAAAATGAGAAAATTAAAAATAATAATCTCATCCAACTAACCATTTTTGCTCAAAGTGATTAGTTGCTACTGTGCTTAAGAAACTTAATGAACAGTATAGCTCAGCAAACAGTGAAAGTGACCAAAAAAAAAAGAAAAAAATATATTATTTTAATAAAATAGTTAAAATATAAAGTGTGATGTAGGTAATTTATAAAAGTTTATAAATAAAATAGAAAAATGTGATTTTTTTTGTTGAAATTTAGCTATTTACTTATAAATAGTTTTTCAATTGATAGGCATGGCAATGGATAGAAACTTATTCAGATCAAAATTTAAAAAATATAGTCAAACGGATTCAGCTCGGGTCCAATTTGGATCCGTTGAGATTGAGACACACATGCACCAATCTCGACGATCCAATTCCAACTGAAATTAAACCCAAGTTATCTTCCCAGCCGATTGAACAAGTAGTTGCTACAAACCCCAAGGATCAGGTTGAGCAATTACATTTTTAAAAATACAAAATGATGCTTTTTCTAGATAAGTACTATTATCCAATGAAAAGTTTTTCATGTTAATTTGTATATGTACGTGATCATTAATTAATTAATTCAGACTTAGGAATAATTAGTTAAAGTGCTCCACAAGTACTAGCTAATTAAGTGATTAAATTATTCATAATGATGAGAAATGAGTATATCACTATTAGAAAGATATATATCACTATTAAGGTGTTTGAATTTACGAGTTTGCCTTGTCACTTTCTGATTCCAAACAAACTGAATATGTACCTTCTGAGATGTTCTAAGGGTTACTTTCCAAGAACATAATTAGTGGGAAGGATTTAAAGGTCTAGTCCGAGTGATCATGCACTTATATTTATATGCTTGATTACAACTTCTCTTTTCTTTTCCCCCTTCAAAAATAATGGCATATACCAAACATTTATACCAATGAAAAAAGTAGATTTTTTTTTTTTTTTTTTAAATAAGAATCAAGCGAATCTTTTATTAGAAATTAACTTAAGCACAACATTCTACATAAATGATATTAGAGATACAAAAGTAAACTTCCTCAGTAAGACCATGTTCCACGCTAAAAGATAAGGCCGAAAGAAAAAGTATATGTATAACAGGGGTTTTGAGTTTGAATCGTGGCTGCATGTCTGTATATACTATCTTTAACTCATAGGTTGGTTATGTTAAACTAATGATTAAGTGATTAAATTTACCTCTTCCTATTAGCTTAAGTTTTAGGGATAACTGGTAATTTAACTTCGTATCAGAGCCAAAGGTCCTGGGATTGAACCTTGACTCCGTTAATTCACCTTCCATTTAAATTAAATATTTCACATATTGGGTCTCATCTATTAAAAGGACGTTTGAGCACACACGTGAGAGGGAGTGTTAAACTAATGATTAAGTGATTAAATTTACTTCTTCCTATCAACTTAAACTTTTGAGATAACTGGTAATTTAACAGGTTCCACATCATATATATATATATCGTATCTTATATATGTATATATATAGTAATTCATAATGAAGCATATATAAGCAATGACGTTTGTGATCATCTTCACAGCACATCTTCTCTTTTCTTGTTAATTAACTACATTAAATTTCTTTAATTTATATGAATTTAATTAATAGTAATTTTTCATTCATAATATTTGCTCAAAAACATTGTCTTTTATATATATTCCTCCGGCACAAAGCCATCAACTTAATTATTATTATTAGAATCAACCAATCTATAATTATATAGCATCTGATGCAAGCCTATATATACGTACCCATTAATTCAAAATCAAAAGTTCTTTGATGATGTAGATGTGGTGGCTTAATCCATTAAGGACAGAAATTTCTTATAAACTAATTTGGATGAAATATCTTATAACCCATTTAAAATAGTATCAAATATCTATAAACATTTAAAATGCACATTAAATTTACTATTTTAACTGTATTTAAGAATATTTCATACATCCAAGCTGATTTGAAAGAAATTTCTGCCATTCATTAATTAGCATTTTCAATAATCTTTGAATGTCGCCATGGCCATCACATCTGAAACCCTAGAAAGAATTATTTCTTTTGGAATTTAAGTTGCTGGCCATTTTTGGAAGCCCTGGCTAGCCTGCTGTAACAATCACCAGCAAATCAACACTGAAATATTAGACCAGAATTGACAAGACATCGTTCGGTGCATGTGTGCCTCTCAAGTTGCTTGCACGAATCCGGTTCCATGAGACAATAAAGAGACTTGATTGGACGCAGGCCAACCCTCTAATCTTAGGGCAAAGTTACTTTCATCTTATACCGATTGACTTAGCATCGTTCTACTTCTAAATAATTTTTTTATTTTACGTAAATTAAGTATGGAGAATTACACTACTACTCGAACTTAATTTAGATTTTAGTACAACTCATAAATTTCTTCACAATATGGGTAATGCAAAATTAGAGCATCATATTGACGAGATTGATTTTTATTTTTTATTTTTTTTATTTTATGGTATTTAATTTAGCCATTTAAATACTAATGAATTATATGAGTACTCAACTAGTCAATTTGAAGCTAGCTTTGGATTTCTATAGAGAAAGGGTGTGACTTTGTAGCAAAGATAACGTTAGAAGAGGGGTGTTCGGCCGATACCAAAATACATTGTTAAGCATTAAATAAAACTGTAATTCGATTTTAAAAATTATACGTTTTAAAAAACATACTTCTTTAAAGCATTATTAGCAAATACGCTATATGCTATTCACTTCCCTATGTTTAAGAAAAATTTCAAAAAAACCATAAAAATTTACTCATATCAGATTTTCTACATTTAATCAACGCTAAAAGATTGCTACAATATTTCCAAAAGTGTAAGGAACTAAAAGTAATTTCTTATACATTATTTTAATATAAACATTTCTCTTTTCTTTCTCATTTTCCATATATATATATATATAATATTCTCCTTGAGAAAGCAAGTGTCATAATCACGACAAAAATCCATGTTCTTGCACTCTAGTTTTTTTGACTAAAAAATGAAGCAATATGTTTGCTTAGGCATATGCCACGTCTCTCTCCATCTTTTTATTGATCACTAATGAACATGATTGGGCACCGGTTGATATATCCTATTCAATATCCCACATGGGTAGGTTTGCTGTTGCTTACATCGTTTTCACATAAAAGTACTGCTACAATATTAATTTCAATTACGTGCTAATACGTGTCAACAAATCATAAAAAACTTTGGCCCCAAAAGAAAAATGTAATAGAAAAAAAGTTATGTTCATCAACATTTATTTATTTGCTTTGGTGGTGTGGATCGATGCTAGAAGGATTATTGAAGAAGTAAAGTTGAAGAATGAAGAATCTTTGCTCACTAGGGCACAAAAGGGCAACTTATATTACACATAAAGGCAACAAATGCAGCCCAAAAAGATAAAACATCAAAGGGTATAAATGAATAGAATAAATAACAACACACCAACCCACCAGATCCAATTAAGGACACCTGTGTTAATAATAGCATTTAAAAAAAAAAAAAGAAGAAAAGGAAGTACATTGCAATTGCATTTAGCATTTGAGTGTGACGGTAGATGAGGGTGACAATTTTTTATACGATTTATAAATTTGATATAAACTTAATATGAAATTGATAGATTTGATCTGTTTAATTTTATACACATGCCATCAAATGATCTGAAAATTCGACATGAACTCAATACAAAATTAACAGATTAAAATCGATTGATTGGCCCATTTAAGTAAATATTTTGAATTAAAATTAACCTAAATAATTCTCTACACATGCTTAATTTGATACGATTCAAATTTGACATATGAACACGAGTGACAACTCGTGGGCTAAACCCTATTTTAAAAGCTCTCTAAAGTGACAGAATATGATACAATACTTGAGAGTTTTAATGATGAACATATACAGATATTCTTGAATTTTTTTTTTGGTAGATGAAAGTAAAGATGTTCTTGAAATTTTTGGTAGATGAAAGTAAAGATGTCTACGTTTTTCCATGGGGAGTTAAGGGGGGAAGTACTGTAAACTATTTTGCATGACGTGGGTGATAAGAAAGGACAAAAGAGGATATAAATGAGAAGACCAAATCAAAATAGAGGTTAAAAAAAAAAAAAAAAAAAAAAGTGGGGGGGGGACCCATCTGATGCATGTACCTGCTGAAGGCTCTAGTGGCAAGGGAATTAGGCTTGGGTTGGGTCTATCCTTTAGGTCTATTTCCATTCAAGATGGAGAAAATTAGGTCATTGATAACTATTGATAAAATAATTATTTGAAAAAGTAATCCTTTTTAAAAATACTTTATCTTAAACATTGACGGAGACGGTAATTAATTTCTTTTTATAACTTAGGAGACGTACGAAATTGAAAGTCATTTACGCAGTTTTGAGTGACAATTTTTTTTTTGTTTTTTTAACGATTCTTTCGGGTGTGAGATCTCGAATGAAATTACCATTGAAATTGAGATAAAGAAAAAGATATGAAATAAATAATTAGGGTTTCCTTTTTTATAATTTCTTATTTTATCAACAAACAGAAAAAAAAAAGAAAGAAAAGGAAATAAAAATAAAAAAGGTGGAGGAAAACTACAAAGTGAAGTTGTAAGAAAGAAAGGACAGTACTCCTGTGGAGGTAAACTTTGTAAACACGTGCAGAAACGGCCGTTAGCCGTTTCGGGTCGGCTTGGCCGCAATCCCAAACGGCGACTCTTGCTTACCCGCGTTGGACCCACTGCCATTGCCTTTCTGTTAAAAAAAAAAAAAAAAAAAAAAAGGAAGAAGAAATATTTAAATATATTTCTACGCACTATAAATTGAATATATTAACGCAAAGCTCTCTCTCTCTCACTTCTCTCACTCTCACACACACAGCGAATATAACCAGAACCGAGAGAGGGAGAATCTGAGTGAGGGAGAGAGCAATTGGGGTTGTGATTTGGAGGGAGGAGGAGCAAGAGGAAGGAGAAGAAGTAACATTTTCTTATCCAATTCGTAAGCTTTTTGCTCTATCTCTGTCTCTGTGCTTTGTTTTGTTGTTTTAATTTTTCGGGTGTTTTGTCATTTATACAATCTCTGGTGAGGAAAAGGGAAAGAGAATTTATGGGTTAGCTGTAAATGGAAATTTGAGATGGATCTGTTTTTTTTTAGTTTATCTTTCTGGAGGTTCAAACATCATGCTTACAGATTTGGTAAATTGTATGTAGTATTTTGAGTATAGTCTGGCATGTGATTCAGAATCATTTTCTGTTGTGTTTTTTCCTTTTTTTATTTTTTTTATTTCTATGTTGGTATTAGCCTGAGATCTGTCATGGTTAATTCTCATTTTCAGCGCTGAATTATTCTATAGCTTTATTATGCTGTATTTTAGCTTAAATTCTGATTGTTTTGCGTTTTATGGATCAGTATCACACTATGATGGCCATAGATATGTTTTTGATTTATTGTAGTTGCATGCATGTGGTTTTTAGGTTGCCAAATTTAGAAAAATTGAGATGGTTCAAGAATTTGCATTACCTTTTTCTTTTTTTCTTTTTTTTTTTAAAAAAATGTTCGGTATCTGCGGGTTTTATTGCTGGATATTCTTTTTTCATGAAAAATGGATATAAATGCTTTCTTGATTTTCTTCAAAGATAAAATATTTAGTTGATGGGTGTTTTTGTGTCTGGAGTAAATGAGAAATATGAATTTCCTTTTATTGAGTGATTGGTCTGACATTTGGTTTTGAAGGTAATAAAGAAGGCGTTCTTTTGGGTGGTCGGATTTGAAATTTCCGACAACATGTTGGAGGGTCCGTCCTATCTTGTGTCGAGGGACTTGCCGAGCTCATGTGAGCAAGAGAGCAAGTGGATTTATAATACTTTCCGCGTGATTGAGCTCTCAAACAGCAATTGCCGATTGGAAGATGGAGAAGAAATTCTACTGAAGAAGTCATGCAACTTGCTCTCAAACAGCGACTGCCAATTGGGAGATGGAGAAGAACTTCCACTGAAAACTTCATGCAACACGCTCTCAAACAGCAAGCGCCGATTGGAAGATGGAGGAGAAATTCCACAGAAAAAGTCATGCAACCTATCAGATACTCATGTGGGAGAGGGACCAGTTACGGGTTTTCCTGATATTTTTCTTGTCCCAGCTGATCAACCAGATGACCAGCAGAACACAGGGCATCAGTCAGACTCAGGTTCGCTTATTCACCAACTTGGTCGGGACATCTCGATTAACTGTCTAATGCGCTGCTCTAGGTCTGATTATGGCTCAATCGCTTCACTGAATCAGAGCTTTCGGTCTCTGATTCGGAATGGAGAGTTGTATAGGCTCAGACAGCAAATGGGTATCATTGAGCATTGGGTTTACTTCTCTTGCAGCCTCCTTGAATGGGAGGCATTTGATCCAAGCCACCGCCGTTGGATGCATTTGCCTAGAATGCCTTCAAATGAATGCTTCATGTGGTCGGACAAGGAGTCGTTGGCCGTTGGTACCGAACTTCTTGTTTTTGGGAAGGAAATAACTTCCCACGTTATTTATAGATATAGCATTTTGACAAACACGTGGTCAACCGGCATGAGGATGAATACATCCAGGTGCTTGTTTGGTTCTGCCAGTCTTGGGGAAATCGCAATTCTAGCCGGCGGTTGTGACCCACGTGGCAATATCTTGGACTCGGCTGAGCTTTATAATTCGGAAACAGGGACTTGGGAAACCCTTCCAAACATGAACAAAGCAAGAAAAATGTGCTCTGGGGTATTTATGGATGGGAAATTTTATGTTCTTGGTGGGATTGGAGTTGGCAACTCAAAATCGCTTACATGTGGTGAGGTGTATGATCTGAAAAAGAAGAAATGGACTGTGATACCTGACATGTTCCTTGTACGAAACGGAGGGGATGGGGTGATTGAGGCACCTGCTGCAGCTGAGGCACCTCCTCTAGTCGCTGTTATAAATAATGTGCTGTATGCAGCAGATTATGCGCAAAAGGAGGTGAGGAGATATGACAAAGAGAGGAACTTATGGGTCACAATTGGGAGATTGCCTGAGCAGGCAGTCTCAATGAATGGGTGGGGATTAGCCTTTAGGGCTTGTGGACAACGGTTAATTGTTATTGGCGGACCTAGGGCTTTAGGTGAAGGGATGATTGAGCTTAATTCTTGGGTCCCTAATGAAGGCCCACCACAATGGGACCTGCTAGCCACAAAGCAATGCGGCAGTTTTGTGTATAATTGTGCTGTGATGGGATGCTGAGCTATCCGGTTTAGGCGATACGGCTGTGATGTGTGGAGTCCTTTCTGGATAGAATTTACAGTTGAGATGGGATTCTGGCTCGTGGGTAATCTCTGCCCTCCTTTTTTGAGGAAATTTCCCGTTTAAATTTAGAGTTATAGATACTTCCTTAGAAGGAGGTCTAGAGCTTTACTTTCCTTTTCCTTTTCTTTTCCATTTTATAATTGCTTCTCTACCTTCCCTTTCTTTTTAAGTTACCATGAGAGCTTTTCAAAGGTTGGCATTATGTAGAACAGGCACAGGTGAATAATCTGAAGTCCTGGTACATGTTTTAGGTTGTGAACTATTTGCATAAGTTTTATTGAAGCATTTGCAGAATTGTATAATTGTTCATGATTCTCATTTGTTTTTCTTTTTCTTGAAGAGATTAAGACCCCTAACTGAAAAGAAAGAAGAAAAAGGAGGAAGAGAAACAGTGGCTTGTCTATCGGTTATAATTACATTTTCTTTATATCAGATTTTATATGTTTTAGGTTTTTAGTTGCACTCTGGTATTTCATTGTTTATAAGCCACTGTCCATTTATGACGATTCAAATAGGCAGTATGTCTTCTGATCTGGTTAACTGGTGATGGTTGCTTGAAAGCATCCGGCACAGCATTTTGCTTCTAGTAAGGTAGGCTTAAGCTCAAATTGTTCAGTGTAAGCAGGCGTGTAACAACTAAACTATATATAGTGTGAGCAGGAAAAAGTAAAAAATTTAGAATTGAACTAAAAAAATCTCAGACAAACCATTTTAGGCTTCATAGGAGGGTATCCTCCACATTGAAAGTTAGATAATATACTTTGTTAAAATTATTTGCTCTCCAGAAAGATATTTACCATTTAACGTTTCCTAATTGATATGAAATTATACTGAAACGGGCAGATTATGGATTGAATATAGAATCATAATGTAAATAACATAAATATATTAACAAAAAAAAAAAAAAAAAAAAGCCAAAATAATTCTACATTTACGCTCAGGGGCTGAAGCATGGAAAGGGCTCCTTGACTATGCCTTGGCTCATGTTTTGAGCACCTAATGAGACGCTTGCATGAATTTTTAGAGCATCATGGAGTTATAGCATTGCCTTGTTGAGGTGAGTTTTGCACAAAGCTTTTGTAACTTTGCTTGGCTTAAAGTTTCAGTGAAGTGGAGTACGGGATTAGTAGCAGCAAATATGCATTAGGGTCTTTGTTATAAAATTGTGCACTCCATTTTCACTTTATCATAGAGGAAACTTCCTGGTGAAATGAACCCTATTGTTAATTGTTTTTGCAGTGAGTTGAATCATCAAATTTACATATCGTGTTAACTTGTGCTGCCTTATTTGTGCAAAATAAATTAATCAGCCTTTTCAACACCATTGGTCGGACATATTACATCAGTCTTCCTGTTCTGTATCCTGTTTGATGCCTAGATGACAGTGGTTCATCTCTCATTTAAGTTCCTTTTGCAATGAAACCACCAATTTTACTTTCTCTGGTCATAGTATGCCTGCAGATTTTATGATTTTGCACTTTGTTCACCATTATTCTCAATACTGGTTGCCTTAAGCAAAGCCATGTAGTGCAACACATCGTTTCCTTGTCATTAAAATTTTGTTAGGGTCAAGTGATAATCATACTTGATTAATTTAATTCCAAATCATATATATGTACTTGATGACATTCACTGTGGTTGTGTGGGCATTATTACTATAATTTTTAATATTATTTGGATGAATGGTGTGCATTAATATTTTACTAGGGTGTTTTCTTTTTGGTCTTTTTTGGGTGTGGGGAGAAAATGATTACCAATTCATTGTTTGAATAGCAGTTTGTGACTTAATTATAAGATATGCTAAATCATCCTCTATGTTCTTTACATAACTGACAACACTTACTGATGTTTCTATTGATTTTGGTAATTCTCAAGTTTGTTTTCTTAAAGAATTCCCTAATAAAAGAAAACAAGGAGAGATGTCCGGATTTATCTGTTCTTTACAATCTTTTGATAATAATGAAATATGAAGGTTGGTCTAGCTGCAATTTTTATTCTAAAGCTTTTGAAAATTGAGATGTATCCAAGAATGA
Source organism: Carpinus fangiana (assembly GCA_006937295.1). Classification (NCBI taxonomy): domain Eukaryota; kingdom Viridiplantae; phylum Streptophyta; class Magnoliopsida; order Fagales; family Betulaceae; genus Carpinus; species Carpinus fangiana. The sequence continues at coordinate 2,522,723 of CM017328.1, read as the reverse complement.
CCGGGTAAGTGAGTTTTGTTGTTGTTGATCTATACAGCATTAGCCATGACACATTTATATCTCTTAGACATGTGTACTTAGCATCCAGACATTTGTTGCACACAAAAACTATGACTCTGGAACTGGTTTATGCGACTGAGTGAGGGAATGAGATTTTGTGCAAATGAGTCACAAAAAGCCAAAGGGGAAAGCTGTCTTGGCTAAATGCATGCCTTTTTTTTTTCCTCGGTCCTTGACTGGTTTCTTTGATTTGTTGCAAGTGGTCCTTTGCCCATTTTGGTGCAATTTACTCTTTTGTCTATAAACATCTGTGTGGCTAGCTTAGTTTTTCACCAAATTAGATAACCTTGACCATAAAATGGAGAGGATCCTGATTTCTTTTGTAAAAACCAGTGCTTTACTGAACTGAGAATTATCAGAGTACTGCTCATAGGTTTTATGAGGAAAGAATGCATGTGTTCTCCATCTTCGCTTGTTAGTTAATAATAATTTTTTTCCCAACTTGTGTGGTTCCTTTTTAGGTCTGACTATGTCAGAACCTTTAAAAGAAGCTCATACCATATGTGCACCCTCCAGACCCGAAGAAAGATATTTGTTTCTGTGAATAATGAGAGGGATTCTTTATTACACTTGGCCATTTATGCACCTACCGACCCACAGAAAAATCATTTCCCTGAATGACAGAATCCTTTATACATATCCATCAGTGACTGGACTTCCCACATCTCATTTGGTAAGTTATTTAATCTAGTTATCAAGTCTTTCCACATCTTTTGTCAGCTCCCCCCCCCCACCCCCAACCCACCCTCTTTCTCCTTTTGCTTTTATCTTGAACCAGCTTGTCCCAAAAAAAGAAAAAAGAAAAAAAAAAATCCTGCAGATTATTGACCCTTTAGTGTCATTCGAGTAGTCTAAGATTATTCACCATGNAAAAAAAAAGAAATAAAAAAAATCCTGCAGATTATTGACCCTTTTGTGTCATTCGAGTAGTCTAAGATTATTCACCATGTATAAACGATGGTAAATGATTATTTGCTTTTATCCTTTTTTTTTGGGGTGGGGGTGGGGGGGTGTCACATTCCCAGTCCCAGTGTTACTATATATGATGCAGGCAAAGCATCAAACACCCTTTTAGGAAAGTACAGCCTGGAACTCTGCAGAGCAGTTGGCCCTCCTCCTCCTCCTCCTCCTCCTCCTCTTTCTCTTCCCCTCCAAAGGAAGAAAGCATCATCAAACACTCTTTCGTGAAATGAGTAAATCTTTGTTGGAGGACCCAACAAAAAAAGAAAAAAAAAAAAGAAAAGGTACAATTATTCGACCATGAAAAATGGATTATGATTTGTGACCTGGCTGATGACATGGACCCCATGAGAGAGAAAACCGTTGCAGTGCTCACGTGGGTGGGTGGTGGATACTTCCATTAACGCATGCCTGTGCTTGTCTGACTGTGTACTGTCTCAAACTTTTGCTAACTGCTATGGTACTTCCTTTTGTACTTTTCTTTATTGGAATGTGCCGTTGCTTTGCCTTGTCTCAATAATTTTCGTCTATTTTTCACCCCCCAATAATTATTTTTATACAATAAGATTATTCTCATTTACATATTACACTCTTTCTCTATCTCTTTTTGTTTGGGTGGATGAGTTTTTACTAATCAAATTTTAGATTATTTCTTGTAAATAATAATAATAATAAATGATGAACATTGATATATCAACCCAATATAATAATGGGTTATTTTATTTTATTTTCATTTTTTCTACCAACATGAAGCGAGTTTGATAAATAAGTTTCTCTATTATTTTACAGTCAGAGTAAAATGTCACGCTAGTGGAGAAGAATGAGAGAATTACAAGAGAATACAAAATAGTATTTCTCCATTTTCATATATGTCACGCGTGTAAATGTGTTTCATTTGTTACAATAAGATTAATGTTATAGCACCCAATGCCAATATCACATCATCATGTGCCAAGTCATCCATAAAAAAAATAATAATAATAAAAAGATGCAATTCAAAAAACAACAAACCATCTTCGTTGTCATCCTAATCTGTTGATTTTGTTGTATTGCGAGTGAATTATTGAGAAAATTTGCTTACCTTTTGAATGAGCTGAAAGCATCTCAAATGAAGAGCACAACCTTGGATTTCAAGAAGAGCTATCCCCTTATTGCACCATCTTCTTGTTTGCGATTTGGTTTAAAAATACAAATTATTTTTTTAAAAACGCACTCCTAAATGGACCAATCTTCCTAGAATTTTTCTAGAGTCATCTCAAATGTGATGTGACTTTTAAAATCACTAATAGATCAAAAGTTAATAAATCACATCTCAAATTCAACAGTAATTTTAAAAGCCACATCATATTTGTGATGACTCTAGGAAGCCTTATAACATTACTCTAAATTTAGTAGGATGATTTCAAACTACCACAAAAATCTCTTCTTTTTTTTTTTTACACAGTTATCCTATTTTTCTAAGGAAAATTCTAGATCTACAAATACATTTACAAACTGATGTGGCACATCATGATTGGGTTTCTCAAAATTTGAATTTATCTCATATCCAATCATAATGTGCCACATCAATTTGTAAATTTTTTTTTTATAAAATGTGTTGGTAAGCCTAGCCTTCCTCTTTTTCTAAACTTTTGTAGTATGTACATACTTTAAAGATAACTTACCAAAAATATTTTATGATTCAAGTGGTCCAATCGACACTATTTATATGAAACCCGCTCTATACCCAACGGTCCAATTGACGACTTCTGGATCATCGTTAATTTTGACTGCTAATTGACGGCGTATGGACCAGGCCCAAATGGAGCCCAAATTTGAGACTCTACGACTACGACTACGAGTAGCGAGCGAGTCTTCGGACTCCCCCTCTGTGGAAGCAAAGCAGCGCACAGACTCTTACCAAAACCCTAAAATACCCTCGCTCTTCGTTCAAATTTCCCACCCGAACCAGACCCCGTATGGCTTAGAGCATGGACTACACGGTGCAGACCCTCCCGCCAGCCTCGGGCCTCTCGGCCTCGGTGCTCTCGTTCCTCGACGAGAAGTTTCGGACCAAGGAGAATCTCGCTGAAGCTCCGAGTCTGGTGTCGGAGCTCCAGGCCCAGTGTTCCGATTTGGATCGGACCCTAACCGACCTCAACCGGAGGCTCGGGGTGAGCCTTGTGGACTACGCTTCGTTCTCCGATCGAATCGGTGGCGTTTTCAATGACATCAGCGCCAAACTGATCGCCCTCGGATCGTCCACTCGCTCTCATAGCTCGATATCAGGTCCTATTCGCTTCCTATGCATATGCATTCGTAGATAGCATATATACGTTTATGCATTCGTCAATGTATTGGTTTTCTAAGTGAAATTTTGCTAATGAACTACCAGCTTCATCTTTATAGAAATGCATCATGTATTTATGTGTGCGCACACTTTATTTTATATATATATATAGTTATATACGTATAAATGCACATGGACGTATACTTTTCCCCATATACAAATGTCTGTCCGTGTGAATATTGATTTTTGTGTCTTAGAGAGGAATTAATTTTGAAGAATTTTGGGAATTTTGTGATTTGTTCTGAAAGTTTGTGTAATTTGGGCGTAGATGGAGGAGGAGGAGATGGAAACGGGAGGGCCGAGCAGATATTGGGGGAGGAGCTGCCAGCATTAGCGAAGGAGGTGGCAAAGGTGGAGACGGTTCGAATGTACGCTGGTGAGTTTTTTTCTTTTATTTTTTTGATGATTAATTTGAGATTGGAAATGGATGCATTTTAATCTTTTTAATGCTGCGGTAGCCTTGAATTGGGGTTTGGAATTGGAATTAAGAGCTCCCCTTCCATGGAAACTCTAGAAATGAAGGGTCTACTTCCACTCAACTCCAATTCCACGTTCCCAGTTGTTTTTTGTAATGTTCTTTTGCTTCTAATGTATAATTATGATTTCGGATTGTGTTCAATTTTCATACGAATTGATTGCTTGGAAAGAAGCACAATCAGATGGGCTCTTTGATTGTCCTTTCTTCTTCGTTAGTTTGTCATGTTTTCCATAGTACAGAGAGTAAGGTGCTGGGTTTGATATAAAATAAGATTAGTAGGGTTTCTTATAAGAGGGTTTTGATATTAAACTTAAAATGTCAGGTCAGTCGGAGTTTGTCAGAAGCCTCAAACACCCCCCCCCCCCACCAAAGTTATGAAAAACCAATTCCGGTCCCTGAGCCATTGGAAGCCGACCAAGCAGTTGCGATGGTTGTGTGGTAATTTGAACACCCCAGGAAACTAGGAATATGGTCAACACACATTAAGGTCAAATTATTTTGTTGCCAATGTGCCTTATTGTAGTGTAAGTTTTTGTCATTGAAAAAGATGGATTTGCAATTGTAAGACTAATTAATTTGCCTGAATGGTATTTCGGTAAGGTTTACTGATTAGAGCTGTGGAAGTAGTAAATGTTCCGTGACACCCCATGGAATACATGTTGTTGGTGACAGTTTAGCTTGCATAGCTCACTTTAAAAACTGTTCTTGTGGGTCACCATATGTCAAAGGAAGATATTTCTGTCAAACATTTTTTTATTCATTGTCATATATATTCCTGCTTTATCTGAATTTGTTATGAACGTTTTAAATGTGACAAATACATGAAGGCTGTCATAAGGAATAGATAATTTGCCATAAAATCATATATTGAAAGCGCAGCACAAGAGCTGAGTGATTCAGGTAATCATGACTTTCTACTTCTGGCTAGATATGGCACAAGCCGCACAACACTTCCTTGCCCCCCCCCCCCCCTCTTTTTGTTCACTCTGTAGAAGGCAGTTTTAGAGTTCACCCGGTTTGCATGTTTACAATTATTGGTCTACTTATAAAAAAATAATAATAATATTGGTCTATTTATAGAAATAAAAAAAAAGGTCTAGGTCATATGTGCCTATTATTGTTTTGGCATATATGAAGCAACACTAAAATACCATGAGGCTAACCCGAAGGGGTTGGCCTAGTGGTTGAGGCTTGTGGTCTTATGGAGTATCACCCCATAGATCCCAAGTTCGAGACTTATTAGGTGCAAACTCCCCCTTGGGGCCACACTCCCTGATGTAAAAGCTAGCGATTTATCCTGATTTGTGTAGGGAAACTTCCGAGGGTATGGTACACGGGTCCGAGGTTTATTCTACAGGGGTGAGTCCAAAGGGCCCTGCCTTGTCAAGGTTCCCCATCATCAAAAAACTAAAAAACCATGAGGCTAAAGACAATTTTATAGCAGGGTGGGGTTGTTTTTCTAATTGTGAAGTGATACATGTGTGTTCCTTACTTATATAAAAAAAAAAGTGATACATGTGTGCTGCCATTTGCTTGGTGCTCCTTGTCTTTATTGATTTTATGCGTTTACTTTTCTTTTCCACTATAGTTTTCGTTCTCAGAAGTTACCAGTGCTTTGCAATGCCTGTGTTGTTTATATTGTGTCAGATTTTCACATTTCTGTCAAAGTTCTGTTGTATCTTTTCAGAGACGGTATTAAAGCTTGACACTTTGGTTGGTGATATTGAAGATACTGTATCTTCTATTATGAACAAGAACCTAAGGAAGAATTCTTCCTCGCAGAACTCGGAGGTGAGCACCATTTCTTTGTCAAAACCAAATGATGTGTTGTTGTTTTCTTTTTTTGTTCAAGGAAAAAAGGATGATGTGCCAGGTATACTTTTCTTGTAGTTGTCATTATATTTCTTGTCATTATCTCAATTGTTGCAGGAATTGCGTCAGCTCACTATTAAAACCCTTAAACTGACAGAAGACGTATTAACTTCTGTTACAAAGACACGCCCTAAATGGGCACGCCTTGTTTCATCAGTTGATCACAGAGTAGATCGAGCTTTAGCCATTTTAAGACCCCAAGCAATTGCAGACCATCGGGCCCTTCTTGTTTCCCTTGGATGGCCGCCACCTCTTTCCACCTTGACTTCCCCCAACCTAGATGCAGGGAAATCAGCTGAAGTTGCAAATCCTCTTTTCACAATGCAAGGGGACCTCAAACAACAGTACTGTGAAAACTTTCTTGCCTTGTGCAGCCTGCAAGAGTTTCAGAGACGAAGAAAGTCTAGGCAACTAGAGGGCTATAACTGGGAAGTTGCTCTGCACCAGCCTCTCTGGGCTATTGAAGAGCTTGTAAATCCCATATCATTGGTGTCCCAACGCCATTTCGCAAAATGGGTTGACAAGCCAGAATTCATTTTTGCTCTTGTGTATAAGATAACCAGGGACTATGTTGACTCTATGGATGAGTTACTGCAACCACTGGTTGATGAAGCAATGCTAGCCGGGTACAGTTGCAGAGAAGAATGGATATCTGCAATGGTAATCTCCTTATCAACGTACATGGCAAAAGAGATATTTCCTGTTTACATTGGTCAACTGGATGAAGAAAGTGTCACTGGTACTCGATCGCAGGCAAAGATATCATGGCTCCATCTTGTTGACTTAATGATTTCTTTTGATAAACGAGTTCGATCCCTGGTTGAACAGTCTGGGATATCGCTTTCCTTTCAGGAAGATGGGAACCTGCAGAAGATTTCTTGTCTATCTGTTTTTTGTGATCGACCTGACTGGCTTGATTTATGGGCTGAAATAGAGCTTAGTGATGCGATAGACAAGTTAAAACTTGAGATGGATGATGAGAAAAATTGGAGAATGAAAGTTCAGGGGGCAGTTCTTTCATCTGGTCCCGAAGATTTCAAGTCTCCTGCAATTTCCAGTGCCTTTCTTAGGCACCTATCATCTGTGGTTGATCGATGCCGATCATTGCCTAGCATTTCTTTGAGATCAAGGTTTCTCAGATTGGCAGGTGCACCTATGATTCGAAAAATTTTGGATTGCATTTTTCTCAGGTGCCAAGAAGCTGAAGGACTGACTGCCTTAACAGATGATGTTGCCATGATTAAAGTTGCAAATTCGGTTAATGCGGCTCACTACTTTGAATCTGTTTTAAAGGAATGGTGTGAGGACATCTTTTTTCTGGAGCTGGGATTAGGTCAGGGTGATCAACTGAGGATATCAGAGGAGAATAATGATAGTGAAGGGCCAATTAAGGGTTCTGCAAGTGGCATTTTTGATGAGGAGATTGAAAAGTTGGAGGAGTTTAGGGCTGATTGGGTCGAGAAGATATCTGTTGTTATTTTGAGGGGGTTTGATGCTCAGTGTCGAGATTATACGAAGAACAGGAGGCAGTGGCAGGAAAAGAGTGAAGAGGGTTGGACAGTATCGAAGTCTTTAGTTGTGGCTCTAGATTATTTGCAGGGAAAAGTTTCAGTAGTAGAAGAAAATTTGAATGGGATAGATTTTGTTGGGGTCTGGAGAAGTTTGGCAGCTGGGGTGGATCGATTGATTTTTAATGGTATTCTTATGAACAACGCAAAGTTCTATGATGGTGGTGTTGAGAGGTTTGATAATGATTTGCAGGTTTTATTTGGGGTGTTTGGGGCTTGGTGCTTGAGACCAGAAGGCTTCTTCCCAAAATTAAGTGAGGGCTTGAAGTTGTTGAAGATGGTTGAGAAGCAGCTTCAAGATAGTCTGGCTGGAGGGGAGAAATGGATGAAGGAGAACGGGATTCGGCATTTGAGCGTAACCGAGACAGAAAAGATAGCGAGGAGTAGAGTATTCATAAGTTGAAGGACTTAAGAGGTAAAGCCCTGGACTTCCTGAACTGACCAATAAATTTGAACAGTGCAATAATTCAAGTTCCCGTCAGAACACTTGTCACAACCGATGCCTGTAGCACAGCGCGAGGCTTGTTTCACAGAGTAATCTTAAATTTCAGCCAGGTATCCACTGCATATGCTGCCATTATGGTTGTTAATAAAATGGGAAATGTAGTTCGAGGAAAAACCTGCCGTTCATTATTTGATTTGTTATAGGAATTGAAATGGATATACAAATTACAACTTTTTTTGGTTTCATCATTCATGACATTGCGGAAGACAGTAAATGTTTGGGGGTCTCTGTATGCAGTGCAGCTGGTCTGCCAATATCACGGATAGTGGTCTGCATTTTTTTTTTCTCAGCTGTAGTGCTGTGTTTCTTAATGTCTTTTTAGGTGAAAGGAGTGGAACAACCCCCAAAACTCATTGAAGAAGGGAAGGGTGGTCATATTTCCTTGAAATTTTTGATAAAATTCCTGTTTCGAATACTCCAAGAACTTCATGATGCCATTTGCTCCTGTGAAACATCAAGAGACGATTTATCTTGTATACTTTATGTAGGGGCCCAAGATGATTGAAAACTGTCCAGAATCCAGATATAATGCATTGACACCCTGCTCTAGCTGTGCAACTTTTCATGTTTGGTCGGGCCTGGCTGATGATTTAGGGCCTCGTCACATAGGAATAGCTAGTATTGAAGTGAGTACATACACTGTTTTTCTAGTGAAATATTGTGAGAGTTCAATTTTTTTTTAATAATTTTTCTCTTTTCAATTTTGTTCTTGAGCCGGTAGAGCTTTTTCTTTTTTCTTTTTAATTTATTTATTATTATTATTATTTATTTATAGTTATTATAGTTATTATTATTTCCTTTAAAGAAGCAAAGAAGAATCTCTCAACTCCCAAACCTACTGTTTAACCTAAGACCTTCTCCTCAAGCTATCATGTCATTGGTTCAATTGGTGATCTGTAAGGAGTATTTTGAGATTGGAAGTGGTAGGCACATCTTGTACTTTTTTATGGCAAGAACATATAGGGGGAAAAAAAAAACACTAGAATTAAGCCTTTCATGCGTCCATTGATCAGCCTCTCATCCTCTACAGGTAAACAACTTCATTTCAGTTGCTCAATACAATTAGAGTAACGCGATATAATATATTATTGTCTTACAATTTTGAAGTGACAATCTCAATTAGCCCTTATTTATTTTATTTTTTTAACAACGATTGATTTAAAAGTTGGTCAGGATTGTCACATAATATGGTGAGAATTGTAAGATAAAAATGTAGTTTTTAGCATTACTTAAAAAATTATACAAAGTTCATTGCGGCTTTTGAGTTTATCAATTAGATGTCTTTATTTATTACTTAATTTTTCTTTAATATTTAAATATAATATAAAATTCAATTTGGTTTTATTGGCTTCACGGTTCACCTACATGCAGCATGCTACTGAAACTTTGATCAGACTTGATCTTCTATTTTTGTTTGTCCCTGATAATGCTTATTGCTCCCTCAATGTCATTGCCTTCATATGTCTTTCCTCCATCAATCTATACTTGTTATTGTTATTTGGACTCCTGTTGACATGATTTGTCCATTGGCTAATTCGAAATGAGAGAAGGATGAATTGGTCAATTCATCAGCTTGGAGGTAATCATTTTCCCCCCCTTTCTTTCTTTGGTGAAATAGGCAAAAATGTGGACCAAGGTACAAGAAGAAGGGTTAGACAAAAGAGTGATGGGAACTTTTTAATTATTTGGCTTAGTTGGAAAGTTTATATTAAATAGAAAAAGAGTACTGTATAAAGATTTAATTGGATTTAATTTTTTTTTTCCTAATATATATTTATGTCCAAATTGATAAGACTGCTCTTCAATGCTGAGGTAATATTAATATATAAAAGTATAGTTTTAATTTTTTCTTTTCTTTCTTTCATATTAAATGATACGTTTGGATTTTATCTTCTTGGGCTTGGATCTGGCTTGTATGTTGTAGTTAAAACTACATAATACATGTTAAAAAATTGAATGGTGAAAATTTCATAAAAGTAATTGAATGGTTCAGATGTGTCATAATAAATACCAATTTTTTCTTTCATCTATTTATTGGTATTTATTATGATACTACAACATACAAGCCGGATCCCTCGGGCTTGAGCCAAATAGCATATTTTAGGTGTTTACTAGTCCAAGCCTAGATTGGCCCAGCAACTTCATTTCAGCGACCCCAGAAGAATCATACTAGATTGCATCGTGTTACCTACACTAGTAGTTCAAACATTGATGTGTTAGTAGCTTTCCTAGAGAACCCACACTAGAGATGATATGGGAGACCATTCTCCTCCTATCACATGGGCAAGTGGGGATTAAATGCCACATGACCCGTAATAGAGAAAGGGCTATTGAGGACACCCATTGCTAAAGCCGATGGCCTTGGATTTATAGATGAACCAACATACAATCTAGCTAGTTGCAAGGTGACATGTGATAGAGGTCGTACAAGGGGGAGGACTGACCTTCAATTGGAGGGAATAGGGATCAAAAGGGGAGGTAATCACTGCATTCATTCGTTTATTCAAACACGCTAATTTTATAACTCTTTCTCTTGGTAAGAACTTTTTTCAAGCTCTCAACAAACTTTGGCATCAGAGGTATCTTCGCTGGCTCACCCAGCAAGTCTTTAAGCCACTTGTTTTAGTGATTCCATATAACGACTTAGAAAAGGTGCTAGCTATACTTGTACTATCACTCCAAAAAGTCTAGTTAAATTGGAAAATGCTAGGGATTCTACCTGTAGGTTCTCCTGGCATTCTCTCAGTCATACGTAAGACATGATTTAAGAAAATATAAAATTGTAGTGGCCTCCACCAACGTTTTTTTAAGACATTAGCACCAAATGTGAAGCATTAGTACCAAATTTGGGGCATTAGCACCAAAATTGAGGCATTAGCACTAAATTTAGGATGATCAAATCCATTTTGGGTGATACCATCCCTAAAGGGTTAACCTTCCACCCTTAGGTTTTAGTTTTGAATCCAAAAACAAGTTTTAAAGTATTAGAATCTAATTATTAACTCATAAAAAATGATATGTTGGGAAAAAAATGGTACTATAATTTTATTTTTTCTTAAATCATGTTCTATGTAAGACTGTGAGAACGCCATGAGAACACTATAGGGAGAACCCCTAGCAAACCCCAGTTAAATTTTAATTAGAGCTCCATACAATCACCTATAAAGCATTAATCTCAGCTAGTGTAGACAACAAAAAAGGCAATGCAACGAAGTACTTTGTGTGACCCAAGAGTGCTTTTATAATCCATCCACTATATATAAACTATAAAATCTTATGTTTCAAGCCCTTCTTAACACAAAATTGGCCGTGGATATTCCAGAAACATCATTAAAAATTTATTTCTAGTAGTATTGTTTCATCAATCAGATAGATACCCCCAAGAACAAAAATCATGGTTGGCCCCTATTGATAAGAATGAAAGGTGTAATAAGATGGGGATGATACTGAGATCTGTGTGCAATTAGATGAGGAAGATTGTCCAAATTAGTACTTACGATTGACAGCAACTAGGCATAAAAATACTGCAATGGCAGAAGCAATTTGGTACCTTATGGTTGTCAGAAACTTGTCATTGGCAAGATATATAGGCATCCTACGAGCTCATAGGTGTTGTACAAAGGGGAGACAGCTCAAGGCAACTCTTATTTTTGTGGGAAAATAACACACATTATGAAACATAGTTGGTTGGTTTCTGTACAGAATCTTGATTGAGGAGGCCAGGACAAACACCATTAGACAACAATATCATGCCATAGGCCTTGTGGTCCGTCTTTGGAATCTCTTGCTTGAGTGATCTTTTGAAGATGCTTGGCTAGATTGGTATGGTTTATGGTTCATATTGCTAAAATAGGGCACCCAACATTTAAGTCACCTTACAATGGGGACGGATCCTCTCTAGTTGAAATGAACAGAAGAAGAGTCGGTTCTTTTTAAAACCAATGATTAAATTGTCATTTCCCATTATTTTGAACAATTTTATCCTTACGTTTAAAAGAATTGGCTCCTCTCGGACCTAAATTCCTTAGAATGGGACTTAGAAAGACAATGCTAGGTTGTAATTGGGCAAGAAGATGCGAGAAAAACCAGTAAAACTCTTCTCTGCCCAGACAAGCTAGGGCTCTTTGCTTGAAAAGGAGCTGCAATTTTCATGTCCCTCTTATTTGAGCAGGAAATTATGGTGAAGTACTCTCATCATTTGAAATACATACTTTCGACAAGGCCTAGTAAATAGGGGTGTACATGCGGCACATATTAACCATCTGCATCTGCTATTCGCAACTATCTGCTATCCGCACATGTAGATACGGATGCGGTTTAGCAAAAATCACCATTCATATATGCGGATGCAGATAGCAGTTTTAAGATATGCATGCCTTTTATATATATAATGTATATTATATTTAATAAACTCATCAAAACGATGTCGTTTTGGTGTTTAATACCAAAATGACGTTTTGGATTAGGTATTAGTTATGTATACATTGTTTTCAAAAGTAATGTAAAATAAATATATTTTCAAAATATTAGGGCTTAAAAAAATTAAAACAAGCCTAAAACACTAAAAAAAAAAAAAAAAAAATCCAAAATCATTTGAAATGGGTCGTAATAGAGATTCAAAGAAGACCAAAATACTAAAATAGGCCCAAAAGCCCATTATCTAGTATACAGATAGCAAATAATAACCACATTTAATAACTGCAATAACCATGCGAATGCGATTAGTAAAAAACATAATGTAGATGCAGATATCTAAAATAGATATTTGCATTTTGCGAATGCAACATGAATATTGCAAATAACTGCATCTGCATATGTACCCTGCATCTGCATCTGCGTATGTACCCTGCATATACATATATATATAGTAGTAATTAAACATTGGGGCCAAAACTTGTTTGAGGAAATGTACTAAGTTTAGGTGTAGGGTAGGTAGCTAGGTAGGTACTGGCCAATACTAGAGAGAGAGTGAGAGAGAGACTTATTTTTTACTTTAAATTAATAAGGAATAGGACAAGTCCAAAATGGATTGAAAAATATCCAATTTATGACTAGGATTCCTGAGAATAATCTCATAAATCCTAGAGACACAAATGAGACACATGTCCTACTAACAAAAAATAATAATAAAATATTATTTAAGATTAAAAATAAATAAATAAATAAGGGGTGTTTGGCCACCCCATCTTAGTCATAGAGGGTGGCTCGACCACCCCATTTTAGCTAGGGGTGGCTCAATGGCCGGCCAGGAGTGGCCGGACCAACCCATGTCCCTTGGGGTTCATGAGCCTGAGTTCTTTATAAACCTACAAGGCTGTGTTTGGTATATTTTGGAATGAAGATTACCTAAAAATAAGAATGACTATTACTATAAGGATTTGGTTTAAGTGCTTTAAAAAAATTACAGCATATGTGTTGAAATAAATAAAATGATCATTCATATTCATTCATTTGGCAACAACACGAGAATAACCAAACTTCTTAACATAGTGCAACATAATTCTTACAAAGAATTTAAGACAAAAACCCACGCATAGTGCGATTATAGGCTAGTAAGAACAATATCTAAAAAATTCATTCTTCTCTTTTAGGAAAAATAAAAAATAAATTCATAGAATAGCTAGTAATTATTTTCAATAATGGCGGCGCAACCAAACTATGAAATAACTACTCCATTATTGGGTCTGTTCTTGTGTGCCAAATGTGACCTAAAGTTTTATAAGTATGGTAGTTGATTGCACGGTGCAATGAATACCTGCTAGAAAGAGTGAATGAGATAAAAAACTTGTGGGGTTTTAGTAGGAAATAACTTTGATGCTTAAGTTATGAGTAATGCTAAAACTCCATCTTACGTCATTCTTATGTCCCAAGAATGATGTGGTTTTTAAAATTACCATTGAGCTTGTGATTATTTATTATTGAATTTTGATCAAATTGTGATTTTAAAAGTCATATTATTTATAAGATACAAGAGTAATACAAAAAAACTTGCAGAATTACTCTTAAGTTAGCGATGAAATGCTAGGTTTTTTGTTTTTTAAAGTAAAAGCTAAGAGAGGTACGATACGAATAATATTATATATGGCTGTGTATGTAGATAGCTAGGTTGTATATCCCTTCTTATGTGAAGAGCATCCAAACGATATATGATCACGGGTCTTGGTTAGGTGTCATCTAAGAATAGGGCATAGCTCTGGCCAGACACAGTGTAAATAAGTGTTTCATAGTGAGGCGTGCTCTTAGCCAGGTGTTGCTTGCTAAAAGGTTACCACTTTGGCCATATCGTGGCGGCGTAAATAAGTGTTTCATAGTGAGGCTTGCTCTTAGTCAGGTGCCGCTTGCTAAAAGGTTACAACTTTGGCCATATCATGACGGTGTAAATAAGTGCTTTATAGTGAGGTGTGCTCTTAGTCAAGTGTCGCTTGCTAAAAGGTTACAACTTTGGTCATATCGTGGCAGTGTAAATAAGTGTCTCATACTGAGGCGTGCTCTTAATTAGGCGTCGCTTGCTAAAAGGTTACAACTTTGGCCATATCGTCGCACTAAATTCCTTGCCCGGCCACTATCAAGCTGTGACAATTATAAGGTGTCTTGCAACTAGCAAGATTAACAAGCTAAAAACGTTGCTTGGTTTCTCTTCGAGAATACTCGAACAGCTAGGACGAAACAGTGAAGAACTATTTTGAGTACTTGTTTCTAGTTGTTATCTAAGCGGTTGCCAACATAATGAGGGAGTTGGGGCAATGAAAAAGACAAGTGGCTAATGAAATTTAGTGAGGGCATGTGTCAATATGTATCAATTATGGGAGACAATAGGCTTTGTAACCGGAAATTTAGGGTGAGATTGAAAGGGTTGGTCCTTGACAAAGACAAAGAAAAGGTAGGTAAATAATGCCGAAGATCCAAATTATTGGATTATAGCCTTGAGCTCCCCCTCACCACCTCAGCTTGCGCCATTAATCTTGCGCATGTCTGTGTAGTTTAGTCATTCAGCTTCTTCTGCATATGCATTGTCACATCGCCCTTCAGATACCCTTTTCTTCCATTTCACCGACAGGGAGAGAAGAATTATACAAAGTACATTTCACTCCCTCCACTTTAGGTTTAATTTATTAGGGTTCGTTTGGTTTAGCGGTTTCTTACGACAAATTCTAGTTTCGTCTCTCTGCATATATATATATATATATATATAGTTCATGTGGTTGAGCATTTGGAAAGATTTACTAACAAAAAGAAGAAACAACTTTGCATAAGATTTAAGATTTGGGTCTTGATTGGGAAGAAAGAAACTTGGCAAGATGAGTTTTTAAAGATCTGATATAGATGAGAAGAAAAAAAAAAGGAGCATAGGAGAAATTGACGATATATTAGGGTTTGGAATCATTGGAACATATTTATCAACTGATAATCATATTCATATATATTAATTGATACAACCCAACATTAATCATGCGAAGATCAGGCTGATCATATGGATAAGATGCAGCAACAATCTGATAAACACATGACCTTATTATTTTATGTAACTTTTTTTTTATTTTAATAATAAGAGTTACATAAAATAATAAGGTCATGTGTTTATCAGATTGTTGCTGCTTCTTATGTACATATTCTTATGATCAGCCTGATGTTCTCATGATTGTTGAGCTTTCTCAATATGTATATCAGTTGATAAATCTGTTCTAACAAGAATTAAGCAGGGGGGGGGGAAGAAAAAGATAGAGATATGGCTGATAAAGTCAACATAATTCATCACTGATAAAGTTAATTAGTACAAAACACAACACATATAAGACAAACTAGTCCCATTAATCTTTTCATGATGATAAGACCTGATGATCATCTGGCATTTACTACAACTCATTTTCATCTAATTTCCAAAACTTTATGAAACTTCTATTCGGCCTTCATCGTTGGCAATTACAAAATCTTTTATTGATCAGTGCAAAACCTCAATCAGTGCATGCATTACTTTGTGCATTAATCACACTTCAAAGAGTCTTATATTTGAATGAGGTGAAACAAAGCTTTAACAAGGCTCTTAAGGCATTAATTAATTCTTCAATCAACAAAAGTTCTTTAAAACCCTTGGAATGGATTTCTTGAGAGGCCGTTTTTACAGAAAACAAAGATTTCCTTCAAACTGTATGTCTCTTTAACTCAATCTATATATTAAATTGACATATATTCTTATTGTGTGCATGCGATCTAAAGAATAAATGTTGGTTTAGTATTTCTCTAACTCAGTTTGAAAAAAAAAAAAATTGTCCCATTACAAATGCTATTTTTAAGTCTGGTTTCTGTCTATAGTTGTGCAAATTGGTTCAATCCAAACATAAAATAATGGCTTCCTCAACATTTTAGATACGCCAAAAGAAGAAGGAAAAAAAAAATATATATGGCACTTAGACAAGGAAAACATTAGTGGCCCCATAGAGATCCCCTTCAAACAAACAGAGGAAGAAGTATCTTTTGGTAGGACATGCACATCTTAAACCCTAATGCATAGCAAGTACCAGCCTAAACATTCATAGACACATGTCCTACATTGATAGATGTATTAATTATTTTTGGAACTATTACAGAAATTAATTAATTATCCAAGTTCCACTTGATTGTTTGGCCTGGGCAGTACAGAAATGTGGGACAAGATGGGCCTTGATTTTCTTATCAAAACCCCTAATTTCTTTGCAGAGGTCTTTTTCCAACTAATTGATTTTTGTCCAAACCTCATCTCCCACCCTCTTTTTAAACACCCTCTTCCTCCCTCTTCAACTTCCACTCTAGCCGTTGATAGTAAGGGGTTGCAAGAAAGCAAAGAACTGAGCTTCAGCCATGTCTACCAGAAGATCATCATCAAGAACTTCAAATGCCACAGAAGAAGAGATTAATGATCTTGTTTTGAAACTACAGACATTGCTTCCCGGCCGGCATAATCAAAGGCGCAACGGAACGGTATAGGCTACGTTTTTTTTCTTCTGTTTTATTTATGTTGTTAATCATTAAATATTTCCTACCTTCATTGATATTTCTTCATAATTGTCACATATTGTTCTTATGATCATCATACACCTTGCTCCCTTAAAAGTTTCAAAATAAAAGGCAAACATGACATTGTGGTTTGATAGGGATGCTGGAGATGAAACTTTGTGCAAGCATTGGCTTGTTTGTTAAGAATTTATGTCATCTCTTCCTATCATCCCACTTTTACAGAATCTTTCCAATGATTTTTTCATTGGAAGCAAGCCAACTCTTTGTAGCAAGTGATGTTGATAGCAATTCCATAATAAACCCTACAAGCATGTAATTCCATAATAAACCCTATATATAAAATTAGCTACACCTAGCTACTACTACAGCCATAAAAGCCTCTTTTTTGTTTTAGTTGTAAGAAAATTTACTCTTTGTGTCTCTTTTGGGTGCAAAACTAGAAAATAAGACTAGAAAAAAAGGGTTTTGTTGAAAAGATTTTTGTCACATAAAGCTGCCACAAAGTATTGATAGGTGTAGAATTCTTGTAACTAGAAAACAACAATTGTAGTCTTTTAATGCTAACAAATTCCTGTCGTTTGGTGCAGCCATCGGCATCCAATGTTTTGAACGAAACTTGCACTTACCTCAAGAGGTTACAAAAAGAAGTTGATGACCTTAGTGAACGGCTCGCTCAACTGCTGGATTCTGTGGACGCCACTGCTGTTGACATAGAGCTTATTAGAAGACTTTTGCAAAAATGACCCACCCCCTCATGTTTCTCTTTTTTTTTTTTTTTTTTTTTTTTTTTTTTTTTTCTACTCGGAAAATGTTTGTAATATTATAACCTTTACTACAACCCCTTACAAACGCATGTGACGATCCACATGAGTGTCAGTATCACGTGGCACCATAGGCAAGTTTAACTGTTTAGTGGTTGACGTGATAATTTACATGAGTGTCACTTTGAGTGCCAAGTCAGTTTGTAAGGATATTATAATAAAAGTTGTAGTACTCTTAGCAACAATATTACTCTTTTTAGTGAAAATTGTTTGGGACCAGGACCTTGCCGATCGAGTTGGACATGCAATAGCCAAATGTTCCTTTAAAACCATTAAGTGTATGTTCAATGTATTCTCCAAAAGAACATGTATGTTTGGTCCTGGATTAATATTCAAATACATATTCTTAATTAATCTATTTTTGATCATAGATTAATCAAGACAAGAGAAAAAGAAAGAGTGCCGGCCAACAATTAAGAATTTGTATGCTGATATATTTTATTATTTTCTCCCTTTTTCTCTACCGTTCAANAAGTTTAATTGTTTAGTGGTTGACGTGATAATTTACATGAGTGTCACTTTGAGTGTCAAGTCAGTTTGTAAGGATATTATAATAAAAGTTGTAGTACTCTTAGCAACAATATTACTCTTTTTAGTGAAAATTGTTTGGGACCAGGACCTTGCCGGTCCAACTGCCGATCGAGTTGGACATGCAATAGCCAAATGTTCCTTTAAAACCATTAAGTGTATGTTCAATGTATTCTCCAAAAGAACATGTATGTTTGGTCCTGGATTAATATTCAAATACATATTCTTAATTAATCTATTTTTGATCATTCAATGATCAGACAGAAATCAAGACAAGAGAAAAAGAAAGAGTGCCGGCCAACAATTAAGAATTTGTACGTATGCTGATATATTTTATTATTTTCTCCCTTTTTCTCTACCGTTCAATCTAAAGGATGTCTCCTTCCCAATATGATAATCATTTGTGGAACACATTGAGGGGGCTACTAACCCTATAAAGTTAGGATAGACTAGTACCTAAGAAAAACAAACATTTGTAAAATGTTCCTTATCCCCCCTACTAAAATAACCAAATCTAGTTTATGATTTTTGTAAGATTTTATGTTCACGGATTCTGTTAAAACGTGTTGTGTTGTGTTGTGTTGCAAGTCTACATTAGGGTTCAAAACTTGGTTAAGATTGAAGATAAGAAGAACTCGTTGTATGGTGTTCGAATGAGGTAGTTTTACGAAGTTCAAAGATACAAGGCATAATGCCTCGATCGCAAACATGTTCAAATGAAAAGATCAAGACAATTAATTAAGGAATCAAGTTCCAGAATTGATGCAGCAAAGAATACCTCGATTGCAGTGATCATCATGATCACATGTCATTCGAATAGAGGACTTTTAATGCTTCAAATTTTAAGCACTCAAAAGGCTCGACCACCACAAAGGCGATCGCTCTTGGTTTGAACACAGGCTGAAAGTACATTGTTTCACAAAGTGTCACCGAAAGCCATGTTTGCAATCACGATCGAAGCTTGTTCCAATGCGATGATCATGAAGCCAGATTTGAGACACTCGATTGCCACCATGTTCGAATCTCGTTCAAACACCATTAAACGATCGAAGCTTGTTCCAATGCGATGATCATGAAGCCAGATTTGAGACACTCGATCGCCACCATGTTCGAATCTCGTTCAAACACCATTACAATCTAAGGTGTGAAACCCTAGTTTCCGTTCAAACACTACTTCTACTTGAATGCAACAGTCTCGTACTGTTTTATTTATTAACCGACACGTTCCTAAAACATTAGTTTTCTTCCAATATGTATAAGCTTCATAAGCCACGATTTTCAGCTTTGTTTTTGGTTCTTTGACAGTGATTTTGTCTACCTATGCCTTAATTATCAAACCTTTCATTGATTTCATTAAACCACACAAATCAAAACCTCGCATTAATTTCATTAAGCAAAGATACTAGAAGCATTCAAATCTGCTGACTGTTACCCCTTCTTCCCAAGCCTCTTTGGCTTCGAAAAGGAATTGTGAAAAATAACATGCCGGTCGGTAAAGGAGCTTTTTGTACTGTTAGCGATGGGAAAAACTTCAAAATCTGGTCTGATCTTTGGGTGCCTACCATTCCTGGTTTCAAACTTGTGGCCAATCCAACATTAACATACCTACCTGAGCTCAAAGTTTCAGATCACATTATGCCTCATAATCGTATATGGGACATGGAAAAACTTACTGAGCTTTTCAACCCGGATTCTGCAGCACAAATATAGAACATTTCTCTCAGCCTTCAACCTTCAATGTCCTCCTGTATCCAGACTCCCTCTACTTCAGCTCAGTTTTCTATCAGAACAGCTCATGACCTTGATCTTAATCTAAACGAAAACAGTACAAGGCCTCTCTCTTCAGAAGAAAGGAAGAAACTATGAAGCCTAAAACTTCTGCATAGGCTTAAACATTTGTTTTGGAAGATTGCTTGGGATATATTGCCGGTCAAAGCTATGCTAGCCAAATTTTTTCGCTCAAACAGTGAGGACAATTGGTTCTGTCCTCTCTGCAACCTTAAGTTGGAAACAACTCAACATCCTTTTTCTGGGATGCAACATAGCTAGAATTGTTTGGAGACATTCTAAATGGCCTCTAAACATATCAGCCTTTGAAGATTACCCCATCTCTCAGCTGGATAAAAAATATTCCAAAGAATGTGATCCACAGTTTCCAGCTCATGGCAGCTATTATGATGGATACAATATGGTTCCATAGAAACCAAATTGTGCATATATAACTTCTCAACAATTGAACCTTCCATCTCTTCTCAAGCATATCAACTCAACAATGAAGGCTCATGAGGATGCTTGGGAGGTAAATTCTCCTCCTGTTAGTCTATGGAAAGCCCCACCCCCGGCTACCAACAAAGCAAACTTTGATGCTGCTGTGAGGCAAACTTTTTCAGTAGTTGCAGCTGTTATTAACAATGAAAATGGGAAAATCATTGAAGCCAAAACAGCTAGATTGAACTCCACTGATATGAACTGTGGTGAAGCTTGGGCATCATTACTAATTGTTAATCTTGCTATATCTTTGGTGATAAATCATCTTATAGCTATAAACCAGTCCAATCTTACTTCAGATTGGCGTATAGCCCCTATGATCAGAAACATCACTCAAAACGCTTTCATCCATCCCTCACTGGGAAGCAAGATTAGCATACAAGCAAATTCAAGAGCTCATAGAGCTGCCAAGTGGTCGGCCTCTCATAACATTTTTGGAAGCATCCCCAACAATTCAAGGAACACGTAGGGGTAGATCCTCAAGCTCCTATAGATGCTTTGAAAAAACCCACGTGTCTCTGTTTCTTGGCAGATTGCATCCATTGTGGAGGATATCCTCAGTATTTTCAACATTAACCAATTGGTTCAATTTCATTCTGCTGTTTGCTTACTTTCTAGGCATTTAAGTACTCCAGCCTTGTGAATCTTACTTCTAGTCATAGAGCTGAGAAGTCCTTTCCCGTACAGAATGGTGTGATTCAACTACTTCGAGTATAATTAGGAAATTACTTTCAAGCTCCTAGGATGTCATCCTAATATGTTTTCATCTGTTACATAGTTTTCTTTTTCCCTGGTTTTGTTTTTTGCTCTCCATGTATCATACTCTCAGAACAAAACCAAAAAACAGCTGAGCAAATAATAGTGATTGGCTTTCGGGGCTTGCTAATTGGGAGGAAAATTTAATGTTATTGTATCTAACGGTGTCGATGATGCAGCTACCAAGTCTGAATATGTCATGAAGCACATGCTATCTGTTAGGAGATAAAGCAATTATGAAGTTTTTACCAAAAGTACATTAATATACATAATTGAACACAACTCTAGCCCAAAAGCCTAAGCTAATGGGCTAAGGTCCAGTTAGGTATATTAAGTACTATTTTCTTTAATATTTTCTTAATGTGGAACTCAACACTCACTAGTGCACTTCCTCGCTTGTGAGTCTTTTTACATTTCTAAAAGTGTCTCACGTTAAGCGTTGCGGATGCGGACACAACTCTAAACCCGAGTTGTGGGAGAAGGCACAACTCTAAACCCGATGCGTTCTGACACCCGTTCCAGGAAAGTAACCATGACTCTGATACCATTAGATGGGAGATAAAGCGATTATGGAGTTTTTACCAAGAGTACATTAACATACATAATTAAACACAACTCTAACCCAAAATCCTAAGTTAATGGGCTAATTAAGGTTCACTTAGGTATATTAAGTACTCTTTTTTTATTTTTATTTTTTAATTTTCTCAATGTGGGACTCAATACTCACAAGTTCACTCACAACACTAGCACATCCCAGATAACTACTAACATTCAAAATGAACATTGGATTGCCTCCACGTGTTCACATTTTACAGTTAATGAGACTGTACACAACAAAAACACCCGTGTTCACATTTTACAGTTAATGAGACTGTACACAACAAAAACACCCATGATAAGAGAGTGATCAATATAGGGCTCCACCACCATTGTCAAAACATCGCTGCCTAAGTCAACCCCACATGTTGATTTCTTTCTCTTTAGCTGTCCATGAAAACATGATAAGTTAGAATTAACACTCAAAGCAATGAGCTCTCATTCTATTTAGGGTTTATTTGGATTTACGATTTTAAAATGTGCAATTTGAAAACACAATTTTGAAAAGATAGTTACATGTTTGGCCTTTAAATCATAATTTAGCCTTTAAAATTGTGCAATTTTTTAAGACGCACTTTTTTGCATGTGATTTGAAAACGTAAATTTTTTTAAGTTTTTGAATCACAATTTTTTAAAAACACAATCCCAAATTTGGTTTGCAAAATCCCAGTGCCAATAAGAAAAAGGTGTAGACTAAATTCACCTCCGCAACAAGCCCCCCGAATTGGTCTACTATCTTGCATGTTGACTTGCTGCTATCCCAGGTTTGGATCTTGTAATGACGGGGTTGGTTCTCATCTAGCCCCACAGTAACCTCACATGGTGAGTCCCCTCTTGAAATCCTCAAGGTTTGGCTTACTTGGAAACCAGGCTTTTTACTGTCAACCTCTGTAGCTGTGGATCTGTAGCCCTCCCAAAACCTGGACAGTTTGAATCTCTACACAAGAAAAGCACAGATTGTGAGCATAAATGCCGCCTAAATGGAGCCCAAACTTCTCAAAATGATGCTAGCTATTTGATTAACTTTTTTTACCTTTCTCAGTATGGTGAAGAGGACCTTGCCTTTGAAATCCATAAGATAAACTTCATCTCTGCATTTGCAGCTGTAGATATCAACACGATACACAATTTGACCCTTGGCATCAAAGACAGTGCACCCTTTGCAACCGAGCACCAGAGACTTCATCCATATTGTAAACGTTTCTTGTTTGGAAGTGAAGTAGCAGGAGGCAGAGGAAGGTAGCACTTGGGGATGAACCTTTGCTGCCATAAAGTTGAATTTACTCTTCAACAACTATAGAGTATTTAGATGTCTTATCTTTTTTTGGCAAGTGCCTGGAAGTTATGTTGGCATATATATAGACCACGACTTCTCTGAGCTACTGATAATTGAGAGTGAAAGTAAAAAAAATAAAAATAAAGCATACTGCAGTAAAATTAAGTTTCTGTCTGATATGTGATGGCGCACCAATGCTATATATTTATATAGATGAATCAATTTAATAAGTTAAAAGATTAGCATGAGAGAAGTATCAAATTCTTATGTTTATTCAAGTTATTGACTTGCTCTTAATCATGAAAAAGTACACCCAGAAAGGCTAATCATCAACCATATAGTATTCAAAAGTGCTTACTTTTCATATATATATATATGGGGCCATGTAATGTATTTGAACCTTATCAACACTTTAGTGACTTCATGCCCTATGTCATATGGAGCTTTCACTGTTACAATTTGGAGCTTTAGTCAGCTATCCTGCTTGATGTGGGGGGCACACATTCCTTGCAGATGCATGATGCATCACATATAGTTATACATACACAGTAGATACATCCACTCCCCTATATATTTTGAACAATTTTGTTATGTTCTGCATGATTAGATACATCCCAACTGAGGAATCCTTATCAAGAATTGCCTTGAATCATTGGCCAACATGAGCTACATCTACATACATGCATAATTAATCACTGCTTGCTGCAAGTAAAAATGTTGCACCCTGTGGTTTTTTGACTGTTTTAAGAGCAGAAAATAATCAACTGCTAAAGCTTACATCTGTTTTTAAAGTATATGATTCTCACGTGCATTTTTAATATAGTCTGACATCTATCTTTAAAGCATATAATCCGCACTTGAGAATCTCCTCGAGATTCGATTCCAAAGTCATGGCAACAGTGCAGTTTAATGACTGCAATTGCTGCCTAGTGGACAATGGACAAAAATCAGGTACCGAGAAACCTAGTGGTGAGAATTCATTAATAAGTGGATAAAATATGAACAGGCAGTAACATGAAATGATATAGAATTAGCACGATGGTAAAAGAAATAAACAAGATTTTGTGTTTTTGTTGGTTTCTCTCTCTCTCTTCCCCACTCCTTTTCTGGCGGCATTAGTAATTAGTATTCTACCACTAGATTATGTAGGTTGAATGCAATTTGAATCCTAGACCTCTTCTTAAATGTATTTTAATCTTAATTGACATTTTTTATGTTCAATAAATTATTCTTCAAGTTGATAGGGATTTAGCTTAATGTTTTGTTAGTATTATCTCTTATCCTCTTGGTACTAGTACTAGTCAATGGTTTTTATTTGTCCCTTGTACCTTTTTCTAGAGGTTGGATAAGTATCAGCAACTCATTTAGATGGTCGGCTGATTTTTAATATTTTGTTTGTGAGAAATGCCTTTTTCCATTCTCATAGCATATTCAGCTGACTTGGCATACTCAATTCACTTTTAGATCAATCTTAATTAAAAAGGAAAATAAAATAGAGAGTGGATTGAGCATGACACGTCAATTGAGTATGCAGAGAGAATACAAAATAGCATTAGAACCTAAATTTTTTATGTTCAATAACTCTTCGTCAAGCCGATAAAGTTTTTCATCCGACATGTTCTTAGAGCACATGATTTTCACACTTTTTTTTTTCTTCTAAAAACCTGAATCGGATAAAATTTTTCAATTTAGTTTAGTTAAAAATTTGTCATTTTAAAAAAGGAAAATGTTAGGGGTTCTCCCCATAGTGTTTTCCTAGCGTTATCTCAGTCTTACGTGAAACATGATTTAAGAAAAAAATAAATAAATTTAGTGACCTCCACTATCGGTTTTTTTAGGCATTAGCACTAAATTTGAGTCATTAGCACCAAAATTGAGACATTAGCACTAAATTTAGGATGATTAAATCCATTTAAGGTGATACCATCACTAAAGGGTTAACCTTCTACCCTTAGGTTTTAGTTTTAAATCCAAAAACAAGTTTTAAAACATTAGAACCTAAATATTAACTCATAAATTAATCTGTTGGCAAAAAAATGGTACTACAATTTTATTTTTTCTTAAATTATGTTCTACGTAAGACTGGGAGAACGCTAAGAGAACACTAGGAGAGAACCCATAGCAAACTCCTTTAAAAAATGACAAACTCAAAGGTTTTTGGGCATCCCTGCATTACATATTGAAACATCCCTCTATTAATCTATACATTATGATTCATAAACAATTTTGGGGGTCACATACAAGCAAGCCAACCTCAATATTCTTCATGCTTTTTTTTTCTTCTTTTTTTTTTCATTATTTTTTATGTCATCGATTTAAAGGAATACACTTTGTATTTATGTTTATAAACTTGATACCAATGATGAAATAGATTTTTGTAAATTCTTAGCACACTGGCCAAGCGACCAACAAAAATGGTGATTTTTTTAGGCATTCAAAAGACAGACTGTCTGAAAAAATATCTACTGCAATAGTAAGAAAACTTAAAAACNTTAGTGACATCCACTATCGGTTTTTTTAGGCATTAGCACTAAATTTGAGTCATTAGCACCAAAATTGAGACATTAGCACTAAATTTAGGATGATTAAATCTATTTTAGGTGATACCATCACTAAAGGGTTAACCTTCTACCCTTAGGTTTTAGTTTTAAATCCAAAAACAAGTTTTAAAGCATTAGAACCTAAATATTAACTCATAAATTAATCTGTTGGCAAAAAAATGGTACTACAATTTTATTTTTTCTTAAATCATGTTCTACGTAAGACTGGGAGAACGCTAAGAGAACACTAGGGGAGAATCCCTAGCAAACTCCTTTAAAAAATGACAAACTCAAAGGTTTTTGGGCATCCCTGCATTACATATTGAAACATCCCTCTATTAATCTATACATTATGATTCATAAACAATTTTGGGGGTCACATACAAGCAAGCCAACCTCAATATTCTTCATGCTTTTTTTTTCTTCTTTTTTTTTTCATTATTTTTTATGTCATCGATTTAAAGGAATACACTTTGTATTTATGTTTATAAACTTGATACCAATGATGAAATAGATTTTTGTAAATTCTTAGCACACTGGCCAAGCAACCAACGAAAATGGTGATTTTTTTAGGCATTCAAAAGACAGACTGTCTGAAAAAATATCTACTGCAATAGTAAGAAAACTTAAAAACTACAGTAGAGAGGATAACACTAAAAATGACTAGACTAAAGTTTCTGTAGAGGAGTATGACCGCGATGTCGGTGGCCCAAGATAGACGTTTAGAGAACGTCATGTTTGGATCTGGAAGCCCAAGGGTCCATGGCCCAAGAAATATTTTTGAATAAGTTGGAAAATGGAATTTTTGAGGCTTGTAGTTGTACGCAGGCAGGGGGGAAGCAAGACAGAGACCAATGGGCTCATGGCCCATAGACTTACTGGAACTTAAAAGTCTCCAACATATCTACCCTATCAAATGGCCCCAACTGCCAGATGGATTCAGCACTCTTCTCATTAGCCTATATTTCTAAGCTTGTAGCAGGCCCATCCAAGAGGAACTTGCATTTTAGAAAAAATGTAAAATGAGTCCTTATAGTTACACTGATTTGCAAGAAGCTTTCTTGTGGTATAAAATTTGCTAAGAACTCACAATAAAAGCAAATAGGTGTTTACTCTCAACTTCGTCTAAAATCTTGACGGAATTTGTTAATATGTCTTACCCACGATAAAAAATATAAATACCAAAAAATAAAATAAAAAAATTAAGGGGATGGTCAAGTTGTCCTTTGGCCTAAAGTATTCTTGTACTTCAAATTTATTGAACTTTTTTAGATGAACAGCCAACCTAATTTAAACCTAATTTGAGATAGGTTTGCGTTTATTGACATTGGCTGGTTTTCACACTTCAAAAACCCTAAATTTTTATTTTTTATTTTTTTATTTTTTTATTTTTATTTTTAAAAAAAGGCAATTTCAAGTAGTCCCAAGAAATACTAACACAACGAGGGACTAACATAACACTCACTAATGTCCCAATCTGCCTTCATTTCAAGGAGACCAATTCATGACAACACCATTTTAGCACAGAAAATCTTTCATTCCATGAGACATAAGAGGGATAATGGAGGGCTGATGGCCCTAAAGCTGTGATATGGAAAAGCCCTTCAACCAAATGAAATGGCCTTCCATCTGAAGAGGTTTAATTGGATAAAACAGTGTCTAACCATCGCTGCTTCTTTTTTCTTTCTGCTCAATGGATTTTCCTTATGGCAAATTCGCTCCCAGCCGTTGCCTGTGAAAAGGAGACCCCTTCTCACCATTTCTGTTCATCCTTGGCCCTCAATGTACTTTCCAGACTCCATGTTATGGTGTTCTCTAAGGCCACCGCTCATGAAGCCACCATTGTCTTGTCCTGTATCTCTAAATACTCTTCTTGGTCGTTCCAAATTATACATTTTTACAGTAAAAACTGCAAACCCTCAACCCCATCTGCCATAAACTCAATTCTCAACCTCCCCTAAATCCCCGCCAAAGCCAAATATCTCGGTCTCCTATTTATGCACAAAGAGTAACAAGTTGGTATTTGACGGTAATGAGTCCAAAATCCTCCAGAAAATTTTGAGCTTGGAAAATAAGAACTCTGTCCCAGGCCGCCATAACTACACTTATCCAGTCAGTGGCCTCTGCCATACCCAGCTTCACCATTTCCCTCTTCCTTTTCCCCAACACTGTGTGTGAGGAGATTGAGACCCTCCTTTTCTTTTTCCCTTTTTGTGGATTCAAATGTGCTAAGAAGCATAACTTGTCCCAATGGCTTGGAGCAAAATCTGTTCACCAAAATGGTTGCAGAGAAAGTTGCTTCTTTGGAGCCTGAAAACTTCGACAGAGACTAAAGCACCTTTTTGGAAGATCACCTGGAATACTCTTCCAATCACTATGAGATTGGTAATGCATCTTGGCAAGAACAAGAAATTTCAATCCAATAAACAATTACGATTGTAAATTTTACAAGATGGGGATGTGCCCCTATTATCTCTATCTCTATACATGCATTACCAATTTAACAGTGCGTACAAGATGACAAATAAACATCAGAAACAAGTAAAAAAAAACACAAATTAAGATCACAAATTGTAGGAGCAAGATTTCAGGTGGTTTTCTTTGAAGAAAAAATCAGTGAAGGGACATATGGAGTTTGTCAAGAAGGGTGTGGATAGTAGCCAATATTGCCAAGCAATTACTGGTGTACTCCCTAGACCTCTGCATCTTGGTCCTGACCTCATCCACAGCCGTTGACTTCATCTCCTCCAACCCATCCAAGCACGTCTCCTGGTCCGTCATCGCAGCGCTGATCCACGTCTGCAGATCGCTGATCTTGGCCTCCGTCAACACCTTCTCTCCCGGGCCCACCTCCATCGCCGCCACCGAGTCACCGAGTCGACCCAGCGCGTCCTCTATCTGGGTCTGGCAGTCGCGCAAAGCAGCCTCGTTCGAATTCGAGACCGTGGTCTTGAATTTCGTGAGCTCGGCGATGGAGACTCGGAGAGAGAGCTTGAAAATGGCTTCTGGGTCGGTGGGTTTTGGAGAGGTGAGGTTGGAAATGCTGGAGAAGCACGATTCGGGGTACCGGGTAACGTTGCACACGGCCTTGAGCGAGTCGGCCGAGTTGGAAGAGAGCGACGGGGACTCCGGTGGCTCGGTTTCTACCTCGTGGATCAGCGCCCCGAGCAGGAGACCGATGGTTAGAGTCAAGAGGAGGATGGAAAAGATTGCGACGGTGGTGATGAGGGGCTTTCGAGTTCTGGCGATGGTGGTGTTTGTGTTTCGGGGCTGGGATTGATCTTCGAGGTTCTCTACTTTGCCGTAACCTTTGAAGACGTTGATGGGATCCATGCCCCCTGTTTCTCTCGTTCTTGCTGTTTCAGAGCAGATAGGAAGGAAATGCCAAAGAAAGTTTAGATAAGGGAGTTTGGCTTGAGACGAATGGGATCTTCAGCGTGTATACATACACGTTCACTTTACTTATATTTTTGTCAACTACTTCATCTATTAGTTTAAATTTTAATTAATGATAAACGGAGCATGTTAAATCTTTGCTAAGAAATTAACGTAAAAATATAAAGAAACATTTCTCAAAATATAATTATGCCCCCTCCTCCTGCTCATGTACCACATGCGCCTTTGTGGTGTGTGCGGACTGTACGTATTATACATGCCACCCAGCTCCTTACGATTTACTGGAGAGAAGTGTTACATGTCTCAAATTTTTTTCTCAAAAATTTATTCTTAAATGATATGTCACCATCTCATGAGATTTTTTATTTTAAAAAATGTGTCACCAACTCATGAAATGTTGACACATCATTTGAGTACTAATTTTGGGAACAAAAATTTAAGATGTTCATTTCTCTCTAAAATTTCAAATTTGGACCTTAAAAATATATTTGATCTTGATGGTTCTCTGCCCTACCGTCATAGATGGTGTCTTATCCACTGTATAACTACCTATTGCTCTCACAAGAACTAGATTAACATGAGTTTTCTTTGTTAATCCACCACGGACCACTTATCCATAGAACTTTTGGGCTTTTCTACATTTGGAAAAGCATTTGTAGATTAAATAGATGTAATACATTTGGTTTAGAGAATTGAATGAAGCTATTTTTTAGAGATTTGGTTAATGGCAAAATTTAGTTTACCCTCTGAAATTTCAGGGATTTTTTAATTTGAACTCTAAAGTTTTAAAATTGACAATTTACCCCCTTAAAGTTTCAAAAAGTGACAATCTAAACCTTCCATTAAAATGGACAGAAATTAAAAATAAAAAATAAAAAAAGCTTGAGGGCATTTTTATCATTTCAGAGTTTTCCGTCCAATTTGACAAAAAAAGTTGACGGAATATTTAAATTGTCACTTTTTGAAATTTCATGGGGGTAAACTGCCAATTTTAAAACTTTGGGGTTCAAATTGAAAAACCCCTAAAACTTCAGAGGGGTAAATTGAATTTTTCCCTTTGGTTAACCATTTTACATAGAAAATCAAAATGCATAAGCCGTTGTGGATGATGATCTTTGGTCCAAAGAATTCATGCCCGTGCCACAGATTTTTTTTTTAAAAAAAATTAAAAATCGAAGGGTCCATCAGGATTCAGAAAATACTAGAAAACATTAAATACATAGAGTACTTTACTACTTTCGGGTAAAAACAGTCGCAACTGATAAGGTTTGAGCCAATAACCACATCCCACATACAAATAACAAGCCTAAAAGGCTTATCAGTGACAGCAGAAAGTATGCTAGCAATCCTCAATAATAAGTTTCCGCTATCATTGGGCTCGAACGAACATATTAAATTAAACCCAAGGAAAGACGGATTGTACATGAATTACAACCAGCTAATTCTATTCTCTCAAACAAAGCAATGCTAAATAGTGCAGGCAAAATATTGAAAGTTCAACAGAAGTTGAGACACAAGCTCTACTAGTATTACTAGCAAGAGACCTAACCCATGCCTCAGTCCTCGTCCTCTTCATCAGCATCTCCACCACCAGCCTTCTTAGCAGCTGCCTTCTGATTCTTTCGCTTCACTCTTCCAGGTCGGCCACCACCAAATGGACTGGTAAGTGAGAAATCAATGTGCTTCTGTGAATCAACCCTCACCATGAAAGATGCAATATTCACAACCTGCCTCCCAACCCTGCCCAACCAAAAAACATACAGCATTGTTAGAGCATATGGCCCATAATTCTACATAGCAGCCAAAATCATTAAATGTAGGAGTTTAAAGTTTAAAATTGTGTCGATAGAAACAGACTTATTCTCCATTATACACCCAAAGCATTTTTTTTTCTAGTGCAGAAATCATTCTTTAGAAGAGGGGGCAAAACATCAGGGTAGAAGAATCCAAGGTATTGCCTAAATTCACTCGTACATATTTTCTGAATATTTTTTGACTCGGAGCAGCAGTTCTCCTAGGAAAAATATACTTGTATTTATTGGACAGGCTTAAAAGGCTAATCATTTGAACCAATACCAACTTCAAACATCATAGCAGTTAAATAGTTATTTTGCATTTATCACACAAAAAAATTACTTTACCTGATATGCCTCTGCCTAATGAGCACTCGAGCATGGTGGATGGACTTGGCCATGCCTGACTTGAAGACAAGTGTCTGAAGACGGCGCTCAAGGAAGTTCTCCACAGTCAGGGCCAAGACATAATCAAGCTTGTTCTGACTCTCATCCAAAAGCCCATATCGGTTCATCCTCCGGAGAAGAGCCTCACCCTCAAAGATACGGCGGGGGTTCTTCTCATCAAGGGTCAAAAGCATCCTCGCATTGTTACGAATACGGCTCAGAGCATACTGAACCCTCCAGAGCTCTCTCTTGCATCGCAGCCCATACTCTCCCACGAGCTTCAACTCAGCATCCAACCGTTCCTTCTCATATGGACGGCGGGGCTTCTTAAAGGTCTTCCCATCTGCATATAACTCAGAGTTTCTAATAACATAAATCAAGAATATACAAAGAATTATCTGCAATTTTTAATAAACACCTCAAAGTGATTTGTTAACTTATGCGGTACAAAATTTATGAGCTAAATGCAGAAAGAGAATAGAAAATACATAGCTCTCTATTTAGCTGCTGAGAAGCCTTGATGACAAAAGGACTACGTCTAAATCCCAACACGGCAGATCTTTGGTTTAAAATTGCAATTTTAGTCTACGAAATTGCAATGCCAAACGCTAAGCAAGGCATTAACAATTTGCATAGTTTCTAAGAAAAACAAGAAATTAACGCTATTTAACTGGAGAGAAAAAAAAAAAAAAAAAAAAAAAAAAAAAAAAAAAAAAAAAAACTACGCAGATAAAGGAAGATTCTTCAATCCTACATTTTCCAACGTTGTATAGTTCCTAACGCAACTCACTCACTACCCTTTGTAGAATTACTTGGCACAATCGGGTTGCCCCTTTTCTCATCAACCAAACAGCAGAAAATGAATGGAATTCAAATTGAACTTCGCCACCCATTAGACCTCAAACCTATTATTCTAAATCTCAAACGTCCAGTCATTATTTGAAACCCCAGAACCCCAAACCCCCGACCTTCCATCAATTTTCTCAGCACCAAACAAGGATTAACATTTAGAAAGGAAAAAAAAAAGTAAATAAACACCAACGATTCAAGCATCACAAAAATTAAAAATATATACTAATCTGTTAGATATATAGTAGACAATGAAAGAAAAAAAGAGGGATTAAAGAGCAGGGGTTTACAGTTGCGGTAGAAGGAGACGTGCACCATGGCTCTCTTGATTGATCGCTCGCTCCCTTGCCAAGTAAAAAAGGTGAAAGCTTGGTTCTTTGGTGGTTATAAGGGAACCCTAAAACCCTAGTCCTGGAATTACATACAAACCAGGACGTGGTGGTTTAAGGCCTTTCTGGTGTTTGGACTTAGGAGAGACCCACGGGCCATGGTTCACTTGGGCCCAACTTAAGATGGTGCCTTAAAGGAGAGTAATGGATCCCATAATTGCTTTAAAAAAAAAAAAAAAAAACCAGTTCTAAATAAAATAAGTGTAATAACTATTAGTGCTCTAACAAAATAGAAATAAAATAAATAAAATAGTAGCCAAATACCATTTTACCCTTTGAGAAGTGATCGGCCACCTAAAAGAGGTGTCCAACAAGGGTTTGGAGTAGGATGCTCTCCCATTTTATATGAATTGGAATAGGGGTGTCAATGCAGTTACGGTTAGCGGTTAGTGGCAATAACCGCTAACCGTAACCGCCTTAACGGTTAGTAGATTTCACTAACGGCTAACCGCTAGGGTTAGCGGTTAGTGAAACACGTAACCGCCCGCTAACCGCTTTTTCAAAATTGAGCTTTTTGGGAGTTTTTAGGCTTTTATTACTCTAATATCATACACTCGTACTATGATACTAAGATAGATAAGTTTATAAATTGTCTCACTCCTTATGAAATTATTATCATATTTACTTATAAGCTTTTTTTAATTGAACTTATTATCTAATGGTAATGCCCAAACTCTTAAGTCCTAAATTCTTAATAATCTAACGATCATACACTCATACTTAAATTATATGATCATATTATCTCACAAATCACAAATCACAAATCACAAATCACAAATCACAAATCACAAATCATATTAATATAATAAAATTATCTTAGATATAAAAATCTAAGATAATGTGATATATGCTTTATAAGTACAAAGTATCTAATAATATTTTGATTCAATTATGGTTATAAGTAACACATTGTTTAATGAATCCAATATTAATTACTTAATTTAATATTATACGAATCACATTATCATTGTACATTAATAATATTATTAACTTTAATAAGTATTTGAATTATTATTGAATCATATGATTAAGTATTGATCTTTTACATTTATATTATTCAATATGCATAATTGCATATATATATAATAGGATTCAGGTCTCCTAGCAATGAATGAGGTCAACTTTATGGGATGCGAGTGGCGAAGTGGGCATGAGGGGTTAAAAGTGTTTGTATAGACAGATGGCCGGACTCCCTCTAGCTTCGAAAAACCTAATGGGGGTGCCGATCTGTGCAGCCTTTGTGGTGGCGCTAATCGTGTGCCTGTAATCTGTTAGGGAGGAGTTAGAACTAGGCTATTTTTATTCTTATTCCCAGAAAATTTTCTCTCTAGTTTTCCTAGTAGAGAAGGAACGTGTTCCGTGTCTCCTTTGAGTCATTGGAAGTATTGATTGCGCTTTTGTGGCGAGCTCTATGGCGGAGGATCTATCCATGATGTGGAAAAATCTGTCTCTGGCGGACGATGAATGTTTGGAATGGGAAGCTTCGGTTGAGGAATGTACGGAAGTTATTGATCAAGGCCAATTCTGTGTGGTGGGAAAACTGATTGCAGAAAGAATGGTGAGCAAAGAAACCATCAGGGCTACTTTTTTGCGATGGTGGAAATTAGATGAAACCTTTTCATTTAAAATATTGGGCGAAAATTTGTTTTTAATAGAATTTATGAATGCTACTGATAAGAAACGAGTTTTGGAGGGTCGACCGTGGGTCTTCGACGGAAACCTCTTCCTCATTGAGGATTTCGATGGTAGCACTTCTGCTTCTGAGTTCACTTTTGACAAAGCGGCTTTTTGGATTAGAATGATGGACCTCCCTTTGGCTTGCATGGGACGTGAAACTGGGAAGATGTTGGGATCGTCGGTGGGAATTGTGGAAGCAATTGACACTAATGGAAGAGGTATTGGGTGGGGAGAGTCTCTAAGGGTTCGAATTCAGATTGATCTAACTAAACCCCTAGCCAGAGGAAGGATGTTGAAATTCCAAGGGAAGACTAAATGGATCCCTTTTCAGTATGAAAGATTACCAAAGTTCTGCTTCAATTGTGAGGTAATAATTCATGGGCGTGCAGGGTGTTCAAACCGGAGTACAATGAAGCAACAAGTCCAACTAGCACAATTTGGGCTTTGGATGCAAGCACCTTCGCCGCCTAGAAGAAATGAGAGGGATCAAGGGCGGAATGTCTCTAGGAAATAAGCTTTTTTTCCAGAACAAACCGGTGTTGCAGCAACCCAATCAGGGCCGGCGGCAAGAGGGGTCTTTCCTGGGGATGGCGGCGGAGCAGGAGTGAGAAGCCCAAACCCTAAACGATCGAAGCTGCATAAGGAAAGTAGAGATGAAGATGGCGTGAATCATGGGGGGGATGGCTTGAAACACGGAGGTGTGGTTTCGTCATATCTGGCTAAGATTAATATGGAAACGGCTGCTTTTCAAAATGTATCTCGAAATGGGAAGAATGGAGGCAAAGGAAAAGTAACGGAAAGGAAAAAATCTGTGAGTAATGAAAGCTGGGATGATGGAGCATTAAATACCTGCATAATTTCACCAAACAATAAAAGCTCTTGTCTGGAGGATGAGGTGGAAAGGAAAAATAAATGGGGCAGGAACCAGGCTGGAGGAATATTTATTTCAAGCCCAACTAAAAATATAAGCCCAAAAATTTATTCTGGGCCGGTGGTAGCTGATGTGGAACAAAATATACAAGCTAATAAGAAGAAGGTGGAAAATTCTAATAGCAGGGACGTGGAATTTTTAGACAATGGACCTGAGACTCATAACAGGGGGGAAATTGGAGGTATTTCTATGTCTGATTCTCTGCTTGTCACTAGTAGGAAAAGAGAGCTAAATGGAGATGTTAAAATTGGGGGTTTTGGGAATGATTTTCAACATTCTCAAATTAATATGCAAATTGGATCGGGAATGGCGGCGGCTACGGAGCAGTCCCGCCGACCGCAATGAATATTTTAAGTTGGAATTGCCGGGGGCTTGGGAACCTCCGGACAATTCGGGACCTTTGTCAATTGATAAAGGAAAGCATCACAGTTTGGTTTTTCTCATGGAAACTAAACTTCGGAGTAAAAAGATGGAATTAATTAGGTGTAAATTGGGTTTTAAAAACCTTTTTGTTGTGGATTGTGTTGGAAAAGGAGGGGGCTTGGCCCTTTTGTGGAAGGAGGAGGTTGATTTGGAGATTCAAAATTTTAGCTCTCGGCATATTAATGGAATAGTAACCAACCCTCTCTCGAACCAACGATGGAAATTCACCGGGTTCTATGGGCAACCGGATGTTGCTAGGAGATATGAAGGGTGGGATTTATTGAAGCATTTGGCCAATTTAGCACCCGAACCATGGCTTTGTATAGGAGACTTCAATGAAGTCCTAACTATGACGGAAAAGTGGGGAGGAGGAGTAAGAGCTGATAGCCAAATGAGGGAGTTCCAATTAGCGATGGAATTTTGTGAATTTACAGATTTGGGGTATAAAGGACCAAAATTTACGTGGAGCAATTGCCGGGAAGAACAGGGTTTCATTAAAGAGCGACTAGATAGAGGAGTCGCAAATTCTAGTTGGAGAGAATTATTCCCTGAAACAGAAATTGTAGTGGAAGCGGTAACAACTTCGGATCATGCTGTCTTATTGGCATCTCTGGGAGGAAAATTTCATAAGCCACGACGAATTAATTCCTTTCGGTATGAGGTAAGTTGGGCGGCAGAGAATGAATACAAAAATGTATGTTCATGTGCATGGGAGAGTTCCTTGGCCGAAGATGACATCTGGACTCGGCTGGGACAGAAATTGGGGTCCTGTAAAAATCATATACAAAATTGGCAGCGGTTGTCGAGTGGAAGACAAAAGCAAACTATTAATAGCCTGAAACAGAAATTGAATCAAGCCTATAGTAGAAATGATGATCAGACCGGGGCTGAAATCCGGAAAATTAAAAAAGAGCTTGAGATATTGTTAGCTCAAGAAGATGAAAAATGGAAACAAAGAGCCAAGGTTGATTGGCTCAAGCTTGGAGATCGTAACACTAAATTCTATCATGCTTGTGCGAATCAACGACGGAGCAAAAATCGAATTCAAAAAATTATTGATGAAGAAGGCTCAACATGGGAGTCTCTTGAGGAAGTTCAGACAGCTTTTGTTCATTATTTTTCTGAGCTATTTACTGCAGGCCCATCTGAAAATATGGAGATGTGTTTTCAGTCTTTGCAGGAGAGGGTTTCAGAGGAAATGAATGGAGAGCTATTGAAGATTTTTACAAAGGAGGAGGTGGTAATAGCTTTAAAACAAATGGCACCTTTGAAAGCCCCGGGTCCGGACGGATTACCTGCTGATTTTTTTCAGAATCATTGGGATTTGATAGGGGAAGAGGTTTGTCTGGCTGTTTTGAACTCTCTTAATTCTGGAATTTTACTTGAGAATTTAAATACGACACACATTGTTTTAATTCCAAAGAAGAAAAATCCCACTACAGTCATGGATTTTAGACCAATTAGTTTGTGTAACGTTCTATACAAACTGATATATAAAGTCCTGGCTAATAGACTGAAGAAAAGTCTACCCATTATTATTTCTCAGACCCAAAGTGCTTTTATTCCTGGTAGACTCATAACTGACAACATATTAGCCGCCTATGAGACCCTACATACGATGAATTCAAAGATGAAGGGAAAAAAGGGTTTCATGGCGGTTAAGGTGGATATGAGCAAAGCATATGATAGGGTGGAGTGGTGTTTTTTGAAAGAAGCCATGAGACGTTTGGGTTTTGCTCCTCGATGGGTTCAGTTAATGATGATGTGTGTAACCACAGTTAAATATGCGGTTGTGGTGAATGGAAATCCAAGTGGGTGTATTCAACCTACAAGGGGGTTAAGGCAGGGAGACCCCATATCTCCATACTTGTTTCTGATTTGTGCTGAGGTGTTGAGCTCTATGGTGTCGGAGGCAAATAATAAGGGTTTACTAACGGGGGTTCCAACTTCTAAATACGGACCTAGAGTAAGCCACCTATTTTTTGCGGATGATAGTTTATTTTTTTGCAGGAGCTCTTTCACTCAATGGAATGAGCTAACCCGATTGTTACAGGGGTATGAAACAGTTTCGGGGCAGCGACTAAATTGTAGCAAGACAGCTATCTTTTTTAGTAAAAATACACTTCAAAATGAGAAGAGAATAATTATAGAAGCGGCGGGTATACCGGTCACTCAAAGATACGATAGCTATTTGGGCTTACTAGCTTTGATTGGAAAATCGAGAATGGCAGCTTTTAAGGGTATTAAAGACAGGGTATGGAAAAGAATGCAAGATTGGAAGGTAAAGTTCCTCTCGCAAGCTGGTAAGGAAATCTTGCTAAAGTCTGTCATACAAGCAATTCCTACATATGGAATGAGTGTCTTTCTACTACCAAAATCTTTGTGTAAAGAGATTAACTCTCTTATGCAAAAATTTTGGTGGGGCCATCAAGACAAATCAGGGGTGCATTGGATGAGTTGGAAGCGGATGGGGTTGTCAAAAGTGGATGGCGGATTGGGATTTCGTGATTTAAGGAGTTTTAATTTGGCTTTGTTGGCTAAACAAGCATGGAGGTTATGGCATTGTCCAAATAGTTTTTTAGCTCAAATTATGGAAGCTAAGTATTACCGTGGGAAAAATTTTTTAGACTCCAAGCTCGGAAACCGACCGTCTTTTGCATGGCGTAGTATCCATGGTTCTTGTGGTCTATTGAAAGAAGGTCTAATATGGCGGATTGGGAATGGATCACGAGTTCGAATATGGAAGGATAAATGGCTGCCCCGTCCTTCAACTTTCATGGTCCAATCGAAGCCGGTTTTGTTGGATCCGAATGCAACTGTGAATGCTCTTATCGATAGGGATGCACAGTGGTGGAATCTCCCTCTGCTGGAAAATTTATTTACAAAGGAAGATGCCCAACTAATTTTGACACTTCCGGTTAGCACGACTTCTCAAGAAGATACATGCATATGGAGAGGAACAAAAAATGGCTCCTTTTCTGTCAGGAGTGCATATTACATCCAAAGAGAGATAGAAAGAAGGGGACTAGCTGAATCTTCTTCAACTGGAGAGAGAAGTAGGGTATGGAAGAAAATCTGGAAGCTGCAAATTCCAAATGTTGAGAAGACCTTTTTGTGGAGGGCGTGCCATGAAAGCTTACCAACGCGACATAACCTGAAACGGAGAAATATTATTGATGATGCCTCATGCCCTTTTTGCAGAATGGAAGAAGAAACAACCATTCACATCCTTTGGCAGTGTTCATCGGCCAAAGATGTGTGGTGTGTGGGCCCTAAGGAGTTACAAAAGAGCACGGATGAAGGGATGCATTTCAGGGGAGTTGTGGAAGCTGTTTTTATGAAATGCTCTCCTGAGGATATGGTCTTTTTTGCATGGGTTGCTCGCCGAATTTGGTTGAGACGTAATGAAGTGGTGCATGGAGGCGTGTTCGTGCATCCTAAAAATCTTGTTCAACAAGCTAAACAAGTCCTGTAGGATTTTGTTATGGCGCAGGGTACTAAAGAAACTCAACGTTTACCTGCTGCAATTTCTCCTCTTACGAGATGGAATGCTCCTTCGGTTGGCTGGGTGAAAGTCAATAGTGATGCATCGATAAATCCGAAATGTGGCTGGATGGGTTTCGGTGCTGTGGTGTGTGATGAAAGAGGCGAGGTGCTGGTGGCCCAGTGCAGAATAGTGAAGGGATGCCTGGACGTCACCTTAGCTGAGGCAGGGGCGATGCTCATGGCCATTCAGTTATGCCAAAAGATGGGTTTCCTGATAGTGCATGTTGAAGGAGATACACAAGTTGTGGTAAATGGGATCCTATCTCCAAGAGTAGATTGGAGTAGCAAGGGCTTGATGCTGGGGGGCATTGTAGAGACTCTAAAAGGTTTTTACCAATGGAGGATATCTTATATTAATAGAACTGGGAACCAAGCGGCACACGGTCTCTCGAAATTAGCCAAGGCAGAGGAGATTGATTATTTATGGATTAATAAAGTTCCAGATTGTATTCAAGATATTATTTTGATGGAGCAACATGCTCTATCTTCTTGATGATTTTAATGAGAATGAGATGATTTCTTTTCAAAAAAAAAAAAAAAGTAAATTTTTAGACTTAAATGAAAAGAATTTTGAAGAACTCACAAAGAAATCACAGCCACATATAATATAAAGTACATGAACACCTACATACAGAGCAAAAGTAAAAGATACGCTTGAGGAATCCATAGCCATCCCAAATGCTTCTCAATATAAACTAACAGCATTAAGAAGGGAAGCCACTTTTGGAGCAAACACAGAGAGAAACAGAGCAAAAAAAGCCATGGAGCTTCTATTGCTTCTTGTTAAGATCATCATCACAATCTCCTTGATTGGCTTGGTTAGGGAGTTAATGAAGATGTGTGAAGCTCTAATATTGAAGCCAAAAAGGGTTCGAGCAATACTGAGAAAACAGGGGATTAGAGGCCTTCCACCCTCTTTTTTGCTTGGAAATACTGGTGACATGAAGAAGATGAAATCCTCAGTCAAAAAGGCTCAACAAAAAGAGAAGCAAGCAATAACCCATAATTGCTCTTCCGCTTTTTTTCCATTCTTTGACGAGTGGACAAAATCATATGGTAATGACATCAATCGTAGTGCTAGAATTTAGTTTCAATTCTCATATATTCTAGTAAAATCTGATTGGTTGTTTATTTTAACAAGTTTTTGTTTTTGTTTTTTTTTGGATGAATAAGCTCTTTCATAGACAAACCAAACTCAACTGTACAAACACATCAAACACCCAAAAGAAACCCACAAAACACTACAAGTGAGCAGGCTATCAAAAAACACCAAAAACCTTACAAGAATCTAAAGCAGAATCTCAAAAAGAGAACACAATAGCAGTCTAGCATAGAGCAGGTACCAATCCCTACTAAAAAAACATAAATTCTGCAGAACCCAGCAGCAAACACTGCAAACAAAGCTCCCCTACTTCCTAAAGCCCCATTTAAGAAGAAGATTCAAGCAATTTTTTTATTACCAACCACAAGTTAAAAGATTGCTTAGGGGTGGCTAGGGCAAACCAGACAACTTTCCACCAATCCACAACTGGAAATCATCCAAACAGGGTTGATCAGATGCACCTCAGTAATCTCATCTGATATAGCAGGACCCCACAAGCAAATTCCATCATTCACCACACTCGAGAGCTTAACGTCCAAACTTCTCAAAAAGGATGCCACCAATCCACCCACAAGTGAATATCTTTTCCATTGCCAACCTCAAATTTTATACAATGTCTAGCAAACTCACGCAACTTCAAAATCTCGCGCCAACTCCACGAGCTTTTCTGGGATATTTTTAACTGGTTTTGCTATTTTAGTGTCAACAGGTCCAATATTTATGTTATCACTTGGCAACATACAAATACTGCACATGAACGACCTGAGGTGGTAAAGGAAATAAGCATATGCACTTCCTTAGACTTTGGAAAGCCTTCCTATCAATCCAAAGAGCATTATTAAGAAAAGAGTCTTTGGGCCTAACTCAACCCAAAAGCTAGCTTATGGGTTGAGGTTTCCCCTCACTTTTATAAATGACCAATCTCTTTTATACCCAAGTAATGTGGGACTTTCCCAACACGACCCCTCACGTGTGGCGGGAACATCCAAGCCAACGCGTGAACATAAATGGGAGACGGTGGGCCACAGCGAATTGGGCGAAGCTAAACACGTGTTTTTGAAACAGACTTAAGACGTGTAGCAAAGGGAGATGATGGGCCAAACCAATTGAAATGATGGGCCAAGCCAATTAGACCTAGCTCTGATACCATATTAAGAAAAGAGACTTTGAGCCTAACTCAACCTAAAAGCTAGCTTATGGGTTGAGGTTTCCCCTCACTCTGTTTGGCCAAGGGATCCTGACTTCAAATGGAGCAACATGGGCTCACCAGAGGAAAATCCTTGCTCCTGAACTATACATGAATAAGGTTAAGGTATATATATGCTTCAAATCGAACGTACATGGCTACATTATTTTTCTTGACAAACATGAATTAATGCTAATTATTTAAATTATGAAGTTTGCTGTTAAAATAAAATGAATGTCATTTCAATACTGGTGCGATTTGTAGGGCATGATGAAGATAATGGTGGAGTCCTCGATGACAGTGGTGAACTCATGGAGGATAGAGAGTGGGGGTGGAGTTGCAGACGTTCACATTGATGAATATATGAAAAGCATTTCGGCAGATGTAATAGCAAGAGCCTGTTTTGGGAGCAACTACTCCAAAGGGAAAGAGATATTTTCAAAGCTTGGAGCACTTCAAGTTCAACTGTCTAAATTTTTTTTCAAGATTGGCATTCCTGGAATGAGGTTTGTTCCTTTCCTACCTAAATTTCTATTGTTACTTTGGATGGATAGAACAGAGGAGCAGTAAAGGAGCAAAGTCGGTTGAAATTGGAAGGGAGAAATGAAACAGAGGAAAGGAAGGAATTGGAAGGAAGCTCGTTTTCATGTCTCATGGACTTTTTTTTTGTCGCCCTGTCTCATGCACTTGGCTACTCTCTTTCCCTCTTTACTTTTTCATTTAAATATTTTTCTGGGTCTTTATTGATTTACTTAAATTTTTCTTTTTCTTTCTACAAATTGGTTGATAAGATCCTGAGCTATATATGGAAATTGGTTGATAACAAAACTTGGTTTTTCGAATCTAAATTCTTCTTCCCATTTCCTACTTCAAGTTGGTTTACATGATCATTCTAAGACGGTTTTTGTCAGTGTACACAGAAATCACAAACACTCAAAGATCAACATAGAAGCTATTGAAACGTGGACATGAAAGATAAAAAGAAAATAGATAAAAATTAATTGTGGTGTTGCAATCAATCAGGTATCTTCCAACTTAGAATAACAGGGAAATATGGAGGTTAGAAAAAGAGGTTCGCTCTTTGATTCTCAAGACAATAAAGGAAAGAAAGGAAGCAGCATCAGAGCATGATTTGTTAAATAAGATCCTTGAAGCTGCCACCAACAGTGACTTTTCTCAAGATGAGACAGATTGGTTTGTTGTAGACAATTGCATGAACATATACTTAGCTGCGTACGAGACTACTGCTGTCTCCGCAACGTGGACATTGATGTTGTTGGCCTCAAATCCAGAGTGGCAAGCCAGAGTTCGTGCCGTGGTGCTCCAAGTTTGCGGAGGCCAAATGCCTGATGCTGACATGGTTCGCAAGATGAAAGTAGTAAGTGTATATATAGCATTCTCTTTCTATTTTCATTGATATATAGATAGAAGGGGCATCATATTGTCAATGACTTAGCTTTACCTTTAACCCATCACAGTTGACAATGGTAATTCATGAATCATTGTGACTTTACTCTCCTGATCCGTTGGTGTCTAGAGAGGCATTTGAATACTAAAAATGCGGAGATATTCACATGCCTTAAGGTTTCAATGTATGGACCTTGTTGGTAACCTTACACCAAGACCCTAATATTTGGGGACCAAATGCAAAGGAGTTTAACCCTGAGAGGTTTGCTAATGGAGTCAGTGGTGCATGCAAGCTCCCTCATGTCTATATGTCTACATGCCAATCATCTCACCACCTAAATTCATAATACGATTTATTTATTGTTTTATTTTTTTACTCATAATCAGTAATCTTTTTTAAA
The DNA here is from genome assembly GCA_006937295.1 of Carpinus fangiana. Classification (NCBI taxonomy): domain Eukaryota; kingdom Viridiplantae; phylum Streptophyta; class Magnoliopsida; order Fagales; family Betulaceae; genus Carpinus; species Carpinus fangiana. The sequence goes on along the minus strand of CM017328.1, from coordinate 2,479,687 downwards.
TTCTCTAGATACATCAAAACATGCTTTATTAATTGATACTCCAAAAATTGTTACTAATCCAAATAGGTAGATACTACAGATCAAGCTTATCTATCATTCTTGGAATTCCATATTCATCGTCAACATAACCATAATATTAAAATTTTTCATGCTACTCACACTAACTTGATTGTAGCCATTTACCATAACAAAAGTTAGTCATTAGAAAAATATTTATGTATCATCTATTAAATACATACTTTACTTGGCCGGAATGTGGCTTCCCATTACCCAAAATTTAATAATAAATATATATTTTTGAAAAGTCTGCAAAACCTTATAACCTTTGCTCTGATACCAAAATTGTAACACCCCCAACCCATTAAGGCTAGGTTTGTCACCTTTCTTCTTTTACAATAATTTTTTTTTTTTTTTTGCAAAGATCCATAAGGTCTATCAGAGTACTTGATTTTTCAAAGAGTACGATAAATATATAAAATATTTATCAAGAGCTTTTATTATAAGCGAAATTAGAAAACATAAACTTCAATTGCGGAAGCTCATATTATTACAATAACTGACTTGAAAAGATATTGAAAATTTGATAGTTATCCCCGCCCCCATTCCGGCCTTCTATTCCAGCAAGCTCTCTACCTGAAAATAAGAAATAAAACTGAATGAGCCCAAAGGGGGCCCAGTAAGTAAAATCCACCACCATAAATAGTTTTACTCCTTACTCTCAGTTTTGAAAACTGTTTTCGCAAATAAGTATACAATCAACTATAATAATATATATATGTACGGTTACATCTCTCGTAGCATATACATACTATTACGTCTAGTAATAATAATCGTCATAAATCATTCTTGTAAAACATCATCATTGCATCATTGTAAATCATCATCATATTGCATCATTATAAATCATCATTGAAAATCATCATAGTAAATCATTGATGCAATTATCTTATCATTTTCTTATTTTAAGGCCCATGTACACTATTACCCATGTGCACGAGGGTTGCGGGTCCTTGTGACCATGGCACTGAACTGTGGCCCCAGCCATGCCCAACGGTCAATTAACTCTTTTTTGGTGCACTCAACGGTCATGTTGATGCGGAATACCACCTTAGTGGTTTCACCTCCATCCGAGTATCGGTACCGAACTCTCATTCTTTCTTTCTTGGGGCCAAAATACTCATCTATACATGTGCCATCATTTCATAAACATTCATAACATTTCTTATACTTTTCTTTGTACATCTCATTCATAACATTTCTTATACTTTTCATTGTACTTCTTTTAATGCATCTTAGGGCAACATGTATGAGGGTTTTATTATCATTTTATAATCATCATTTTCACAAAAGAAATTCATCTTTCTCAATCTTTTATGCATACCACATAACTTCATAATATGTAAATAACAATAAATAAATATTTACAAATATACATAAATTGCATGACATGATAACTTTAGAAGGGATAGTGAATGTACTTACCTCCAAACTGCAGTTATAAGAAATCTTTTAACATGCTAATTAATCACCTTGAAAGATAATTGTAATCATTCCATTCTGTTTAATCAATTTCTAATTAGTAACTTAAAATCAAACTTTGTGAACTTTAACAAATAACCCAGAATCCAAGGGAGTAACCTTACCTTATATGAACCCAATAATATATCATTCATGTAACATAATTTCTTCTTCCTCTCTTTCATGTTTTTCACTGTCTCTTCCCTCCAAAATCTCCAACTTCCCTCTGTCTCATCTCCCTCTTTGCTCTCTCGCCCAGTCTCTCTTTGGTTATTTATCTTGCTCCTTTCTTCATACAGCTTTGTCCCTCTCCCTCTCCCTCTCATTTAATAAAATCAGTGAGGACTTGAGTGGGGATGTGTAAGTCAAGGAGATGTGCAATAAAGTAAACTGAGTGGAGGGAAAAGGTTGGGGCTATGCACGTGGAGAAAATAATGAAGTAGGGAAATAAATGTTGTAGGAGGAAAGAGAAAGGAGAAAAAGAAAGAAAAGAATCCAAAAAGAAAGAAGGTGGGGTTGTCAGTTAAGAAAAATGGGAAGAAAGAAAGAAAATAAGACAAGGAGACGTGTGGTGGGGTTTAGGTGGTTGGAGAAAAATGGGAAAGAAAAAAATAAAGGAAGAAAGTAATAGGAAAATGGTATGTGCTAAACGTGGAGTGAGTTTACTTAATAAACAATAAAAGATGCCTAATGATTCATATTAACATATATAAAACCATATGCAAAGAATCTTCACCACTTATTAAAATCCATCATCATCCACTTTCGGCATTACATAAATATGAACTTTCTCATTTGTTCTCTCACCTCCCCATCTCTTCCTTTGACATTTCTCCATTTTATTTTCTTTGTTTCACGTGAAAGAAGTTCCTCCCTTCAATAAATCCGGCTATTTCAGAAAATCATAAAGAACTACTAAAGTCAACAAGTTTGACTGCAATATCTCACTCTCACCCACTCCCATAATTATCGCAATGGACACCATTCTATAATAACATTACTCTAACTTACCGACTATTATTAACTCTCTTACCATCCAATCTGTCTGATTAAATCATGGTCAACTCCTAAATTATTTCATAACGTAATTTATTAAAATCAGGAAAACCATTATGTCAGTTTCTCAAATTAATCCTTAATTTTCTCAATAGTTAATATTGCATCAAAATGAATATTGAAATAGTCATATTATCTCACTATTACATCATAAATCATATTAATAAAATATGGGGCGCTACAATGGGGTGGGCGTCGGCCAACCCAAACCAGTTGTTGGAGGTGGTCGACGCCACTCCCTAGGCTGAGCTGGGGTGGCCGACCACCCCCTAGGGGGAAAATGAGGTGGCCGAACCACTCCATGTTTTAAAAATATATATTTTTATTTTTAAAATTTAAATAATATTTTATTATTTTATATTAAGTGGGACACGTGGCAGACCCATGGCTGTTGGATGAAAATCAATGGCCAAGATTTCAAAAAAAATCCCCTAACAATTTTGAGACTATTGCCGGGGATCTCAATCCTATTTTCCTTGCTTCCTAGCTTCTTCCCTTTTCTTGTCAATAAAAGATGGGTATTCTGTAAATCTCTTTCCAATATCGCAACCTCAACAACTCTGCCTTCTGAACTCTCTTTCCTCTCCTCTGTTACTTTCCCCATATCTTTCTCTTCTTAATTATCATTACCACCCTAACCAAGAAGATTCCCAAAAGCTTGTGAGTTTGTAAAAGATTTAAGAGAGGGAAGAAAAGGCAAATATGGCCGATAGTGTTGTCACTGTTCTCCTAGAGTACTTGTCCGGTCGACTCAATGAAGAAGCGAATTTCCTTTATGGAGTGGAGGATAAAGTCAGCTCACTTCATGAGGAGCTGATACTGATAAATATTTTCCTCAAGAACTCTGAAGGGAAACGAAACGATGAAATAGTGAAGGAGACCGTCCGGCGAATCAAGGAGGTGGCTTACGATGCTGAGGATGTGATTGAGACATTCATCTTCAAGGTTGCAGAACACAGGAGGAGGAGCCCGATAGGGAGGATATTTCATAGCCCTTCTCACGCAAATATGCTTCGAAATGTTGGAAGGAAGATAAAAGACATCAAAGAGAAAATCAACGAAATCTACAACAATAAAGAAAGGTACGGCATTGAAAGAGTTGAAGCTACGGAAAACGCAGTTGAGGAGGAGGCAATGCACAGACGTAGGAGGGAAGTTGAGGAAGATGACGTGGTGGGCTTCGTTGATGACACAACGACACTGGTGAAGCAACTTACTGATGGGGATCGCAAGCTTAGTGTCATTTCAATCGTTGGAATGGGCGGGTTGGGCAAGACTACTCTTGCCAGGAAACTGTACAATAATCTTCATGTCCAAAAGCACTTTAACTGCCATGTATGGGTGTGTGTATCTCAAGATTTCAGAACCAGAGAATTGTTGCTTACAATTTCAAACGTGTTGGAAATAGATATTGAAGACAAGAGTGACGATAAGTTAAAAAGTAAGTTGTTTGAATATTTGAAAAGAAAGAGATACCTAGTTGTTATGGACGACATCTGGAGAATTGAAGTCTGGGATGAGGTAAAATCTGTTTTTCCTAATAACTCCAACGGAAGCAAAATATTGATCACTAGTCGAAAGAAAGAAGTGGCTTTACATGCCAACCCTTCTCTTGATCCCTACCTTCTCCCATTTCTTAACAATAATGAAAGTTGGGAACTTTTCAAAAAAAAAGTGTTTCGAGGAGATCAAACATGCCCTCCCGAATTAGAAATTATGGGGAAACAAATTGCAGAAGGTTGTCATGGCTTACCCCTTTCAATTGTGGTATTAGCGGGCATTTTAGCAAACAAGAAGAAGTCAATCCACATGTGGTCGAAATTTGTTGGTCATGTAACTAGTTTCCTTTCTCGTGAAGAGGATACAACAATATGCCAGAAAATACTATTTTTAAGCTACACCGATCTGCCCCGACACTTGAAACCATGCTTTTTGTATTTTGGTATGTACCCAGAAGACTTTGAGATCGACGTAAGGCAATTCATGCACTTGTGGGTAGCGGAGGGTTTTGTACAACACACAGGCCATAGATTCCCTGAAGATTTTGCTGAACTGTACTTGGAGGAGCTCATTGATCGAAGTTTGATCCAAGTGGCTAGCAGGAGGACAGCTGGGGGAGTAAAGAAATGTCGTATACATGATCTTTTGCGAGAACTCTGCATATCAGAAGGTGCAAAAGAGACGTTTCTTGAGGCTCATTCAGCTGACCAATCCACGAGCAAATCTCGCAGACTATCCATTCAAGGTGACCCTCTTCCATACATGTATTTAAACCCATCTGTCACTACTTATGCCCGTTCTTTGTTCTTATTTGGTGAGGGAATTGAGAACCGTGTTGGCTGGGATTGTCTCCTAAAAAATGTCAAATTGGTTCGGGTGCTTCATACCTGGAGAGTAGAACATTCAGTCATAGCCAAAAGCGTAGCAACATTTATCCATTTGAGGTACTTGGCTATAGAAATCTCTGCTGGCATTGATTTTCCAGGTTCCATTGACAACCTTTTGCATCTAGAAACACTTTACGTAAGGTATGTCTCCTTCTTGCAATATTTAAATTTGCCGAAAGGAATATTTAAATTACTACGTTTAAGGAATCTTTATATTGAGCCTGCCGGATGGTTGATACCTTGCGATTCGGAGGAAGCTCTAGGGAACCTCCAAGTCCTTTCGGTTGCAAGAATTAAGTATGATCTTCTAAAGCATAGTCTCCATGTCGTACCGGATAAGTTTCCTAATGTTAGGAAATTGAAAATAATAATTGATCAAACAGGGTTATTGATGCGTGAGGTTTGTTTTCCAGATCTCCACCATTTACGTCATCTTGAAATATTGAGAATTGGGAGTTTTTCCCCAATGCTTCTTCCTGGAGATTTGAATTCAATTCCATCGAGAATCACTAAGCTAACCTTAGTTTGTGTTGTCTTAAAAGTCGATGGCTTGACAGTGTTGGGAAAGCTTCTCAATCTGCGGATACTGAAATTAGAAGGAGTTTATAGTTCATCTGATGACTCTAGCATCCACGTCATGGCAGATTTATTTCCTCGACTCCAGTTCCTCAAATTGCATTATTTGAAAATTAGAGAATGGAAACATGAGAGAGGTGCAATGCCATGCCTTGGGCATTTGGTTATCAGGCATTGCGAAGACTTTACAAGTCCACCAGAACTATTGAGTTTGAGCACTATGCGATATGTGGAGGTGAAAGAGAGTCCAAGATTGGCTACGATGCTTCAGAAATCGTTGACGGAACTTGGGTTTAAGCTGATCGAGTCCGGCGATGAATCTTTAAGAATGGTGAGAGAGGCATGTGTGAGGAATCCTAAGCCACCAGGTATATATTTGCTCTTTTCCTTTTTTACTTCTATTTTCATTTGGTTTATTTCATTTTTCCTTCGGTTGAATTTTCCAACAATTTTTTGAATGTTGATTGGTGTCACGGTCATATTATATATATATATATATATATATATATATATATATATATATCTGTCACCACGAATATATACATAATTACATGTAACGTTAAACAACAACAAAACAATAACAAAATTTGAATAAGTTTACCAATTACAAAGGCAATGCTCATCCAAGTCAAAAGGTTTCTCATTGATTGCCTTCTCCGCATTACCTGCAAATGAAAAAACAAACAATTATCAACCAATATATACCCGTCTTATTAAGATCCTAATCCAAACACAAAAAAGGACACCGCAACAACTTAATAGAATAAAAAATGACATTACTATAAGAGAACCAAAAATGCAATAACTTGAAATAATTAATAACAAACATTATCAATGCATGCAATTTGTATATATCTCTTACAAAGTCTAGAAAAATACAAACAAAACATATACAATAAATTATCAACAAAAGGGGCTCTTGAACTAACTGCACCTGAGCCTAAAACCATATAACCCACATTTTGTCACATATTGGNTTTTAACACTCAAAAAGCTCGTTTGAAGAAAAAAGTACTCGTTTGGTAAAAAAATTAAATACCAGAGTTTCTCCACCAATTAAGAGTCTGTTTGTGATTGTGTTTAAGGAACCTAAAAGTGCTTTTAACATTCAAAAAACTCATTTGAAGAAAAAAATACTCTTTGGTAAAAATACTAAAAGGGTTTTTAAGGGTCTAAGAAGCCTAAAAATGGCCAAAAAATATTTTTGACAAAAGCTTAAAAATGAAGCTTTTGTTCAAAAACTCTTTTTAACTTAAAAGCTATATTTTTCAAATGCAATCCTAAACGTGCTCTAAGTCAAGTCTTTGTCTTCCAACGTTCTCTCTCCAACAAACAAAAGAGCTTCTTAAGAGTCTTTTTCCTCCTCCATTCGTCTCTCTTTTCTCTCCCTCACACTTGATCTGAAAATTTGGTCGTGAATTGGTGTTATACTGTTGATGGGTGGAAATGTTGCAGGTGGATCTTAAGCTTAAGATTTGCTGAGGTACATATGTTCGAGAAGCAAGAACTTACTCAGCTGCAGATTAAGATTATAGTCGAAAATGCGCGAAACCGCCATAAAATCCAGTCATCAATCAACCTCAGTGGCTAAGTACTATGCTCCAATGATTTCCATGTTCTTGTTGTTAATTTGAATGACCCTAAAGTTAGGGATTTAGTGATGATTGTATTATTTTTGATGAAGATTAGATTAGCCTAACTTTAGAGATTCGATGATGATTTGATTAGATTGAATGATTCTAAATTAAGGAATTTGATTAAGAGTATATTTCATGTTTAACATCTATAAATAGAGTTTTTTGTATTGTAAACCTATCAAGAAATAAAAAGCAAAATGTTGTCTTTTGAGATTAAAATTTCTTATAATTTTTTTCAAATTACTAAATTTAGAGCATTTTTACATATTGAAATGCTTCAAAAATGTCACCTATTAAAATGGTGGCATGTTACACATGAAGATTGAGTATATTTTTATTGGGTTCTTGCTCTCTATGTTGTAAAAAAGTTTTGAATAAAAAACTATTTTTTAGTTTTATAAAGAATAAGCATTTCCACATATTTGAAGAAAAACAATTTGGGAGTGAATTTGTTTTTGGCTACCTTGATAACTTGTCATCTTTTTAACGAAGAATGATAAAGATACAACTTTTTGGCACACTTTTGCCCAACTTATCTCTTATTTTTTATTTTTTATTTTTTAAAAGATCAAAATTAAATAAATTTCTAAAGCAATAACATCCTATGTGATCCTTTTTTATTTGGTATTTTTCTGAATAAAAATGGTCCATTTTTTTTTTTAAATGTCATTTTTATGAAGCAAAATACCATTTTTCAAATAAAAAACCAACTAAAAAAAGGACCACATAGGATGTTATTGCTTAAGAAATTTTTTTTTTTTTATTTTTTTTTTAAATGACCACATAAGAGAAAAGTTGGGTCAAAGTTGTGCCTTTATCATTTCTCGTTTTTAATATGTGACATTTTTTAAGCCTTTTGACGCCTAGTAAAGACCTAAATTTCACAATTTAAAAATTGTAAAAAATCCTAAACCAACCAAACCACGTAAAATTTCTTGTCACTATTTTGTTTTTTTCGTTATTGTCTCTATTTTTCTATTTGATTATGTTTTCTTCTTAGTCACAGCTGCTGCTAAAATGTTGTTTACAACATCACCGGGAAGGGTTTTTGTGGGAACATTATATTCATGAGAGATCACTCATGTTATGAATCATGGCAAAGCTTATGAAGAAAGTTGGGACACATTATTTAGGAATTGCCTAAGATTTGGGAGAAATTGACTAGGGGTTAGAATTTTAGTAGGAAGATCTGCTAATAATATTAAGAGCATTATTAATTTACTTTTGGTTGAATTTATACATAATCCTATATTTTTTAAGGGGACATTTCTAAGAGCACAAAAGATGAGGCCCCAGAGATTATGGCCTACCTCCGATTTTCGGCCCAGACCTTGAACAATAGGTAGAATGGGCTCAATCTATCTCTCTTCTTTTCTTTTTTCTCTTTGGCCCATTAGAAACCTATCAGACTTGTGGTTTGGTCTATACGGTGAAAACTTGGTCCTCTTCTTTCCCACGAGCCCTTCTCTTGAGGTCTCTTGTTCAAAGAGTACATTATCTATTGAGTCACTTACCCTTTATGGTATGTTAAAAATTAGAGTAATGTCACTCTTTACATTTATTTTATATCAATTATGTAACTTATTTTTAATGACTTTTTACACCATCTACTAAAAGGAAAAAAAAAAAAACACTTATAATATATCATGTTAGTCGATATAAAATGATTGTGATAAATAAATGTTAAGATCAACATTACTTTTAAATTTAATAGGATAGTAAACAAGTAAAATAAAGGGGATATATATAATTCAAAAAGCCCTTGATCTTTCACACATTTTGACACTACCCCACAAAGTCTTAAAATTCTCTAGTCTCGATTAAGATTTAAAGGTATCAAACTTTTAATTTATTTTAATTATCCAAATCTCTTAGGATTTTCCATTAATTTTGTCAAAATACCCTATTTTTTTATTAAAACAAATTGCAAAGATGTTGTAAAAATATTGTGAAGATTTTTTTTATTAAAAATAAAAGCAAGAATCTTTACAATTTTTATTTAATTTTTTATAATAAAAAAAACAAGAGTATTTTGACAATTTTGACAAGATTTAACAAAAAAATCTCGAAATGGGTAATTGAAACAAATTGAAAGTTTAATATCCTTAATTAAGAGTTTTTGAACTTTAGAATACTTTTAAAACACGTAAAAGTTCATGGGAGTTTTATAAAAATTTTCCTAAAGCAAATGAGAACTTGGTGTGTGTTTTCATGCATTGCCTTACATAGTTTGCAAGGTATACTACCACTTTGACGCACTTAGGAGTGAGGTCCTTGATAATCAAAAATGCGGTGTGTTCGATGATCACATGTAGCATTGTGAAAATACAACTCATAAAAAAAAGAACCCAAATATGACTTGAGGGGGTTAGTCTGTGTCAAAAATGTACGGTGCTTATTATTGTCTACACAACTTTGGGGTTGCCATGGACCCCACCCCAACCTTGTACATAGGTCCCCCTAGCCTCTTTGTAGGGCTGGCCGTTCGTGTCAATCCGATTACGATCCGACACGTTTAAGTTTAACTCGAACACGACATGTTTAACTAAATGTGTAAAACCCCACAACCCAAACACGACATGGTCTATAAACAAGTAACATGACACGAACCCGTTTATATAAACAGGTCGTAATCGTGTCGTGCTACCCGTTTATAACTCGACCCGACACGAATGGCTAATATTATAATTTTAACTTTTAACCTTTTATAGCCATACCAAAATGGTTTTTTATTTTTATTTTTATTTTTTTAAAAATGACCAATATTATAATTTTTAACCTTTTATATCCAGACCAAAATGGTTTTTTGTTTTTTTCTTCTTTTTTCTAATCAGTCTTTCCTCTACTTCCTAAACAAAATCCTCAAAAACAATAACCAAACCATCAAAGTACAAAGTTTACAAAGTTACAAACCATCAAAGGCCAAAGCTTACAAGGTTACAAACCGTCAAAGGGCTAAGCTTACAAAACTTACAAAACCAAAATTAAAACCTGTTTTCATACAAATCCATGCTAACAAGGTTTTTCAAATTGCCCAACTCTTTTGGGATTTTCCTTGTTATGTCATTCCTATAAAACTCCCTGCAACCCGTTAAAGAATTTCACACCCAATTAGTCATATACTTCATAATTATATTAAGCCAAGGAAAAATTGGTATGATATTCTAAATATGTTCTTTTTCTAATATGATTCCAACAATCTTAAACTAATTAGTGAGGTTGGAACCAGAATTTAAAAAAAATATATGAATTTCTTCTGTTTATTTTAGTTTTTCTCGGTGACCAAACACTGAGAAAGAGGCTCTTTGGTTTAAGATCAAATATAGGATCTATTAAAGCATTCACATTGAATTCTTTATACTTTTTCCTAAAATTCACAAAATAAATAAATACACTTAACAAATTCTTTGGACAAAGTTTTTTTCTAAATTGGGTAGGAAGAATTTCCTTTAACCTAATCTATAAAAGTGACATGTGTTCCTTAAACATGTTAGATGCACGTGTTTTTTTAATAATATGGATAAAATTGGAATAAATTTATTAAAAACTCATATGCATTTCACATGTTATTAAAAAAATAGACACATGTCATTTTTATATACTATATTGGAGAAAACTTTGTCCTAATTTTTTTATCTAATGTTAAATATATCTCCTATTAGAAATATTTAGAGAGTATGTTTAATGGTTTTAAAAAGTAGCTAGCTATATCAACAAATTAAAAGTAGATTTTCAGTCTTAAATGTAAATAATTTTGAATAACTCAATGTGAAAATTGGCTGTGAAAAAACCAAAAAAAAAAAAAAAAATAGCAGGAAGAAATCACAGCCACATATATTATAAAATGAAAAATGCTAGGCTTATAAACACATTTTACAAATAATAATAATAATAATAATAATAATAATAATTATTACAAACTGATGTAGCACAACATGATTGAATTTCTCAAAATTTGACTTTTACAACCTAGTGTGGCACAACATTATTGGATATGTGATAAATGCAAAATTTGAGAAACCCAATCATGTTGTGCCACATCTATTTGTAATTTTTTTTTGTAAAATATGTTTGTAAGCCTAACATTTTCCTTATAAAATACATGAACACCTAAATACATAGCAAAAGTAAAAGATACACTTGAGAAAACCATAGCCATCTCAAATGCTTCTCAATATAAACTAACAGCATTAAGAACAGAAGCCACTTTTGGAGCAAACACAGAGAGAAACAGAGCAAAAGCCATGGAGCTTCTATTAATTCTTGTTAAGATCATCATTACAATCGCCTTGCTTGGCTCGGTTAGCAAGTTAATGAAGATGTGTGAAGCTCTAATATTGAAGCCAAAAAGGCTTCGAGCAATACTGAGAAAACAGGGGATCAGAGGCCCTCCACCCTCTTTTTTAATTGGAAATAATGGTGACATGAAGAAGATGAAATCCTCATCCTCAAAGGCTCAACAAAAAGAAGAGCAAGCAATAACCCACAATTGCTCTTCTGCAATCTTTCCATTCTTTGACGAGTGGAAAAAATCATATGGTAATAACATCAATAGCAGTGCTTGAATTTAGTTTCAACCTCAAATTTTATACAATGTCTAGCAAACTCACGCAACTTCAAAATCTCGCGCCAACTCCACGAGCTTTTCTGGGATATTTTAAACTGGTTTTGCTATTTTAATGTCGACAGGTCCAATATTTATGTTCTCACTTGGCAACGTAAAAATGCTTCACATGAACGATCCTGAGGTGGTGAGGGAAATGAGCATATGCACTTCCTTAGACTTCGGAAAGCCTTCCTTTCAATCCAAAACGCTTGGTCCTCTGCTGGGTCAAGGGATCCTGACTTCAAATGGAGCAACATGGGCTCACCAGAGGAAAATCCTTGCGGAAGGTTAAGGTATATATATGCTTCAAATCGAACGTACATGGCTACATTTTTCTTGACAAACACGAATTAATGCTAATTATTTAAATTATGGAGTTTGCTGTCATAATAAAATGACTGTAATTCCAATACTGGTGCAATTTGTAGGGCATGACGAAGATAATGGTGGAGTCCTCGATGACAGTGGTGAACTCATGGAGGATAGAAAGTGGGGGTGGAGTTGCAGGTTCAAATTGATGAATATATGAAAAGCATTTCGGGAGATGTAATAGCAAGAACCTGTTTTAGGAGCAACTATTCCAAAGGGAAAGAGATATTTTCAAAGCTTGGAGCACTTCAAATGAGGTTTGATCCTTTCCTGCCAAAATTTTTATTGTTACTTTGGATGGATAGAACAGAGGAGCAGTAAAGGAGCAAAGTCGGTTGAAATTGGAAGGGAGCTCATGTTCATGTCTCATGGACTTGGCTACTCTCTTTCGCTCTTCACTTTTTCACTTAATTATTTTTTAGGGTCTTTATTGATTTACTTAAATTTTTCTTGTTCCTTCTGCAAATTGGTTGATAAGATCCTGAGCTATATATGGAAATTGGTTGATAACAAGAACTTAGTTTTTCAAATCTAAATTCTTCTTCTATTTTCCTACTTCAAGTTGGTTTACACGATTATTCTAAGACGGTTTTTGTTAGGAGTACACAGGAATCACAAACACTCAAAGATAAACACAGAAGCTATTAGATAAAAAATAACTGTGGTGTTGCAATCAATTAGGTATCTCTAAGAGTAACAGGGAAATGTGGTGGCTAGAAAAAGAGGTTCGCGCTTTGATTCTTAAGACAATAAAGGAAAGAAAGGAAGCAGCATCAGAGAATGTTTTGTTAAATAAGATCCTTGTAGCTGCCACCAACAATGACTTTTCTTAAGATGAGACAGATCGGTTGAATGTAGACTATTGCAGGAACATATACTTTGCTGGGTACGACACTACTGTTGTCTCCGCAACGTGGACTATTGAGCAATCTAACCTTCAGTTATTCAGTTAGTTGGATTCTACACGTGTGTAATAAGAATGCTTACAAGCTGACTTTCATTTTCCATCTTGTTGTAGTCTAAACTAACTTATCTTTCGGTTAGTTTCAGTTGTAACTTGATTTAGTTAGTTTGATGAGCTTTGTTATTATTGTAACTACGTATATAAGTTGAATTCCTTCTTTGTAATCATTTAAGATTGAATACACAGTAACACAAATAACAAGATTTCTCTTATTCTCTTATCATCAAGTTGGTTCAATCTTCTTCTCCTTCTCTTCTCTTCTTCTTTCTTTCTTTCCTTCTGGTTTTCCATACTCTGTTTGCACAGAGCAAGCACTACTTGACATGGTATCAGAGCCCTTCACAATTTTGTGAAGTTTCAATGGCGTTCATTCCTTCTTCTTCTTCTATCGATCCTTCCGCTTCTGTAAACATTCATTCAAACCAATCCATCGATCCTTCCAACCCTCTGTTTCTTAGCAATGGCGAAAATCCAGCAATCAATCTTGTTGGTGATCAACTCAATCAAGTTAACTACAACACCTGGAGTCGATCTATGCTTGTTTCTTTGAGTGCCAAGAACAAGCTCTGTTTTGTTGATGGATCAATGCCAAAACCATCTGTTAATGACAATCTCTTCCAAGCCTGGACTAGATGCAATGATATGGTGGTTTCCTGGATCCTTCATTCTGTCTTGAAGGATATTGCTTCAACCATCATCTACATCAAATCATCTTAGGATATGTGGAATGAGCTCAAAGAGAGTTACTCTCAAAGGAATGGTCCTAGAGCATTTCAACTGCAGAAGGCAATTGCAGCTATTATTCAAGACAACTCCTCTGTAAGTCAATACTATACCAAACTTAAGATTTTATGGGAGGAACTCAACAATTATAGGCCCATGTCTGTATGCAGTTGCTGTAATTATGGTAAAGTTAAGTCTATTCTTGAGCTTCATAGTCAGGAAAAGGTTTATCAGTTTTTAATGGGGTTGAATGACTCATTCTCTTCTATTAGAGCTCAAATTCTCTTAACTGATCCCCTGCCTACCCTTCATAAGGTCTTTTCTCTTATAATCCAAGAGGAAGGCAACGAGAGATCACTGTTAGCTCATCTCTAAGTCATGATTCTTCTTTTTCTGCCTTAATGACCAATTCCATTCCTACCTCATCTGTTTTTCCTCCATCTGTGAATTCTGCACCTACTGCATTTTTTACCAAATCTGTACCAGGAAATAGGTTTTTCAAACAGAACACTTTTAGGAAAGATAAACCTATTTGTTCTTGTTGTGGTTTAACTGGTCACACTGTGGAGAAATGTTACAAGCTTCATGGTTTTCCTTCAGGTTTTAAGTTCACTCGAGGCAAACCAAGTCAGCATTCAGCTAACCAAGTGCAGGAATCTAGTTTGAGTGCTCATCAGAATACTTCTCAACTGTCTGCTCATCAGTTGAATGCTCCTCAATTGTCTATGATCTCTGAGTAGTGCCAACAATTGATGGATATTCTGAAGCAGTATTCAGTGCCACAAGCTTTTGCTCATTCTGCTGTTGCTGCATCAGGCTGTAATCCATCCCTTAATCCAAGATATTCTGTGTTTTTAACCTCATTTGTCAATATGATTCCTACTTCAAAACAACAAAACACTTCTTGGATAATAGATACTGGTGCAACAAATCATATGGTCAGTTCTCCAACTCTTTTTACTTCCATTACTGCTATAGTCTCAATATATGTGAATTTACCAAATGGTTCCATAGCAGCTGTCACACACATTGGTACTATTAAACTTTCAGAAAATCTTACATTAACAGAAGTTTTGTGTGTTTCCTCTTTTACCTTCAACCTCATTTCAGCTAGTAAACTCATTAAAACTCTAAGATGTTGTCTCATCTTCCTTGCTGGATATTGTTTTATACAGAATTTGTACCATTGGAGAATGATTGGAGTGGGTGATGTTGTGCTAAATACTACCTAAATTAATAGATAATATTTAATACGTTTTACTTGCAAGTGCACAAGGTCAAAAAGTGTAGTAAAGTGTGTAAGTGCAAGATCGATCCCACAGAGATTGTTAATTTCGTTTAGAATTAATTAATTAAAATACCAACTTGTCACGGAATTGATATTTATTAAAAGAAATAGAAATAAATGAAAAGGTAAATAAAAGTGTAGGGCTTTGATATCCACCACTAATTATGCTCAATTAATAAATCAATATGCCAATGCTCTAATCATATTATGAATACCTAATGGTTGCCAACCTAAGGGCATGGTGTATACTCCTTAAGTTATTGGTTTCCCTAAGCAACAAATTAGGCATGGTGTATACTCTAACTCTTTTATTTCCTAAAGGATTTAGCATGGTGTATACTAAGTTGTTCTCTATGAAAGCATATGAACTGTGAAAATCGACAACCACATGAGATTTAAGGCATGGTGTATACTCCCGGTTTTCCATGTTGATTAACCCAAGAACCCGGCGTGGATTACTTTTGTTACTTATATTAAACCCAGGACTCGGTCATCCAAATTGATTTAACTAACAAGTCCATACTACATGCATATAATGGCCAATCACATACATATAAGGAATTCAATAAAATAGGCATTAATCAAGTTAAGCAACACAATATGATTATCACAAAGGCGTCAATATTGAAATATTAAATAAACTTAATTAGGGTTTCAATCCAACCCTACTAAATTAATTAGTTACACATAATTAAAATAAAAACTAAAAAGAAAAGGAAAAGAAAGAACCGAAAACCGCTCCTAGAAGTAGCCTCCAAATTCTCCTCTCTGAAATTGTGTATGTAGTTGTAAGGCTTAGAGGTCTATTTATAGGCTTTAGGAGAGTCCTAGAAACCCTAGTAAACCTAGGAAATTCGTAATTCTATCTCCTAATCAATTTAGGAGACAATCCTATTACAAATCGGAATAGAATTCGTCCAGAATTGGGCTCCTATCTTGTGGGGTGATTTTAGCATTGCGGTGGTCCGAATTAAGAAAATTCTATTTCACAATGATTTGTAGCCTGTTGAGTCAGCTTTCCAATGCAGTTGGAATCACCTCAATCCGATATTTGAACTGAAAGTCATGGCTAAAATACCGAGACCTGTTCAGAATCCAAATTTGAATCCAATCCGATTTTAGCTCCAATTTGATAAATTCTGATTTAATCATTTCCACATCTTCAAGGTCTTCCCAATTTGCCCTTTAAGCTTGGAACATTTCTAGAAATGCTTCCTTTTATTCCATGACCTACAAAAACACAGAAAACAACAAAAGGAAATAAAATGGAACAAAATAACGAAAACTAAGAATTAACAAGTGTAAATTAAGGGCTAAAATATGAATATTTTGGCACTTATCACACCCCCAAACTTACATATTGCTAGTCCCTTAGCAATACGAACTAAAAACAAAATGAAAAACAAAAAAAACAAAGAGATAAGTCCAGCTTTCGTGGGATGAACGGTTGCATTTAGCGTATGCAACAAGCCTTTTAAACCCCTAGGCATTCCCTAGAGGACGAGTTAAGTATCGTGAGGGTTTTCCAGGAATGTTACCCACAAACATTATGCATAGTTCATGTTATCCAAAAATTAAAGCATCACTCAAAACTATGATTTTCATTCATTAGAAAGCTTAAAAAGTTAAACTCCATCTTCACAATGAATTTGAATTTAAAGTCTAATCACTTTCAGCAAGCAAGTTAAGGCATCATAAGTTCAAAACAATGTAAAGTGAACTAGCACAAGACTATGAAGCTTCCAAATAATTTCAATGTGCAATGTCTCAACATCTCAAGCTTTATTGAATTTCCCATCAGAATGAACAACAATGGCATAATTTTATTTTATATATATATATATATATATTTTCTTTCTTTTATTTTTGACTCTCCAATGTTTAATTCCCTTAAGTTTTCTAATTGACCCATGTAGCAAGTGTTTAGCCAATGACTTCCAAACCAGATGGTTTTAGGGTATTAGGTGTGAAGACACCCCTAAGGACTTACTAACTAAAGTCAAAAAGGCTACGAAACTAAATTAGTCATATTTTGAACCAAATCAAATCTCTTCACCTTTTGACGTGAACGCTCAATACTTTGAGGCAAGAGGCCCAGTTACTCATTGAAAATCTTATCAATGATCATTTCTTTTTTTTTTCTTTTTTTTTCTTAAATTATGCCAAAGTATCCAACCAACAAGTCATCAAGTTTCACCCAAACACATAGAAACATATACATCAAAACCACATGTCATACCCCCACAAATCATGTGTTAATGTGCTTGTGTTAGAGCAGATCAAACATGTGAATTCTTAAATGCCTAAAGTAAGTAACAAACTTAAAAATCCAACATCAGATCATGTGTTCAAAATTTTAAGCTAACCAATGAATATCAAATCACAATTCTTAGATCAACCAAAATTTTAAGACAACATGAACATGCAATTTTTTTTCAAAAACAAAAAGTGGGACCAAGTGTGTGTAAATGTGCCTCTCATACCCCCAAACTTAAATTACACATTGTCCCCAATGTGTGTATAACATGGAAAGATCTTACCCAGGGGATGGATGAAACTGTCTGGAATAGGTTTGACTTAAAGCATTCCCCCCAAACTTGAACTCAAGCACACTTGACCCTGAAAAACAAAACACTAAAGTAATAGTGGAAAACAAAATAAAAATAAAATAAAATAAACAAACAAACAAAGAAATAAAAAGGATATTCTATAGGGTCCCTCCCATAAGCGCTAAGTTTAACGTCTTCAGCCAGACTATGGCACTTTAAACTTGAAGCACCAATCTTTTCTTCTCTTGCACCAAAGAGAATGATGTCTTCCCATTGCAAGGGGATTCCAATTGTCTGTATATAGGGGTGGACCACTATGAGTCTTCTCAAACAATTTCTCATCATGGACTGGAATAAAATAAGAAGAAGACTCGGGGCGCTTTTCTATCTTGATGTCCTCAATTTGCTCATTTGGTAGCTTTAACAGACTTCTCTCTTGGCCACTTAGTGTTTCAGGAATAAGAGCTAATGTTGAAAAAGTCTTAGTGCTCTCTTCTTTTTCCTGATGTGGCTCCTCTAGATCCTCGGTTTGCTCCGCCTTCCTCTTATACACTTGATTTTCAACCACAGCTTGCTCACAAAATTGATCAAAACATTCTCCCAAATGATCTTCAAGACTTGGCCCACAAAAATTTACCTCAATAGTTTCTTCATTCCTAGGTGTGGTGGTTGTTTGCTCAAGATAGTGGGTGTACTCATCCTCCATGTATTGTCCATTGTAATTGGCAACAAACTGACTTTGACACTCTTCTTCTTGGTATTGTTGAGGCCAATAGGTGGAAGATGGCTCCTCTTCATGATAATGTTGGGACAAATTGATGAGAGATGACTTAGGAGCACTGTTATGATTAATCATAGCTTTCATGAGCATGTCCAGCTTTTTCTCCATGGTAGCCATTTGAGCTTGAATTCCACAATTGGTGCTCGCTTCATGTGTGCCTTTTCCTTTGAGTCCTTGTCTCCCTTTAGATGGGAATTGTTGGGAGTTCTCACTTAAGGTCTCAAAGAGTTCTATGGCTTCCTCGCTGCTTTTCTCCATCAACATGTAACCACAAGCTAAATCTACAAGACTCTTGTTATGATCATTTAAACCCTCATAGAATGCCAGTACCTGATCGTCTTGAGATAAATTGTGATGAGGGCATCTGAGAAGTAGCTCATTAAAGTGCTCCCACGCTTCGAAGAAAAGGGCTCCGTCTTTTTGTTGGAAAGTCAGAATTTCCCTTCTCAATTGCCTTGTCTTGTGGGCTGGAAAAAATTTCTTTAAGAACTTTGTGGTCATCTCATCCCAAGTATGAATAGAACCTGCGGCCAAAGAATAGTACCATATCTTAGCATTATCTTTTAAAGAAAAAGGGAAGAGGATTAACCTGATTTCATCTTGAGTTAAACCCTGAACATTCTGAGTCCTGCAGAGATCAACGATTTCTCGAATATGCCAATATGGGTTCTCTGTAGGTGTGCCTTTATAGTGTGGACTCAAATTGAGCAGCGGAGATAAATCGTAACTGCTCTGCACAGTGGGTTGGAAATTAATGCATGATGG
>CM017328.1:2438970-2460459 GCA_006937295.1 Carpinus fangiana | reverse complement strand
TGTTGTGCCAAATACTACCTAAATTAATAGATAATATTTAGTACATTTTACTTGCAAGTGCACAAGGTTAAAAAGTGTAGTAAAGTGTGTAAGTGCAAGATCGATCCCACAGAGATTGTTAATTTCGTTTAGAATTAATTAATTAAAATACCAACTTGTCACGGAATTGATATTTATTAAAAGAAATAGAAATAAATGAAAAGGTAAATAAAAGTGTAGGGCTTTGATATCCACCACTAATTATGCTCAATTAATAAATCAATATGCCAATGCTCTAATCATATTATGACTACCTAATGGTTGCCAACTTAAGGGCATGGTTTATACTCCTTAAGCTATTGGTTTCCCTAAGCAACAAATTAGGCATGGTGTATACTCTAACTCTTTTATTTTCTAAAGGATTTAGCATGGTGTATACTAAGTTGTTCTCTAGGAAAGCATATGAACTATGAAAACCGACAACCACATGAGACTTAGGGCATGGTGTATACTCCCGGTTTCCCATGTTGATTAAGCCAAGAACCCGACGTGGATTACTTTTGTTACTTATATTAAACCCAGGACTCGGTCATCCAAATTGATTTAACTAACAAGTCCATACCACATGCATATAATGGCCAATCACATACATATGAGGAATTCAATAAAACAGGAATTAATCAAGTTAAGCAACACAATATGATTATCACAAAGGCGTCAATATTGAAATATTAAATAAACTTAATTAGGGTTTCAATCCAGCCCTACTAAAATAATTAGTTACACATAATTAAAATAAAAACTAAAAAGAAAAGGAAAAGAAAGAACCGAAAACCGCTCCTAGAAGTAGCCTCCAAATTCTCCTCTCTGAAATTGTGTATGTAGTTGTGAGGCTTAGAGGTCTATTAATAGGCTTTAGGAGAGTCCTAGACACCCTAGTAAACCTAGGAAATTCGGAATTTTATCTCCTAGTCAATTTAGGAGACAATCCTATTACAAATCGGAATAGAATTCGTTCAGAATTGGGCTCCTATCTTGCGGGGTGATTTTAGCATTGCGGTGGTCCGCATTAAGAAAATTCTGTTTCACAATGATTTGTAGCCTATTGAGTCAGCTTTCCAATGCCGTTGGAATCACCTCAATCAGATATTTGAACTGAAAGTTATGCCTAAAATACCGAGACCTGTTCAGAATCCAAATTTGAATCCAATCCGATTTTAGCTCCAATTTGATAAATTCCGATTTAATCCTTTCCACATCTTCAAGGTCTTTCCAATTTGCCCTTTAAGCTTGGAACATTTCCAGAAACGCTTCCTTTTATTCCATGACCTACAAAAACACAAAAAACAACAAAAGGAAATAAAATGGAACAAAATAACGAAAACTAAGAATTAACAAACGTAAATTAAGGGCTAAAATATGAATATTTTGGCACTTATCAGGTGAAGAACAAGTTGGTTTGTTCTACTTACTGCAAGATGACAAGGTTTCTGCATCACGTTCCATTCCTTCTTTTGAACAACATATTGCTTTCAATTCCATCAAAAGGCCATCACTTGATGTTTGGGACTATAGATTAGGTCATCCTTCTATTTCTAGGTTATAGCTTTTACATAAGCATGTTTATGAAAATGTAAATCAGAGAGTGTTTGTCCAATCTGTCCAATGGCAAAACAACATAAACTCTCTTTCCCTGTTAG
This sequence comes from Carpinus fangiana, assembly GCA_006937295.1. Taxonomy (NCBI): domain Eukaryota; kingdom Viridiplantae; phylum Streptophyta; class Magnoliopsida; order Fagales; family Betulaceae; genus Carpinus; species Carpinus fangiana. The sequence goes on along the minus strand of CM017328.1, from coordinate 2,458,780 downwards.
CACTTCAATTTCACAATTTCCCTTTGATTTAGTTCATTGTGATATCTGGGGACCTTTGGCTACTAAATCAATAAATGGATCGGTTTTCTTTCTTACTATTGTTGATGATTGTACTTGTTTTACTTGGGTACATTTGATGCAACATAAATCTCAAACCAAATCTATAATTCAAGCTTTTTCCAATCTTGTGCAAACTCAATTCAAAACAAAAATCAAATGCCTAAAGTCTGATAATGGACTAGAGTTCAAAATGAGTGATTTCTTTGCTGCACAAGGCATCATACACCAACTCAGTTGTGTTGAAACCCCACAGGAAAATGCTATTGTTGAAAGAAAACACCAACACCTGTTAAATGTTGCAAGGTCTCTTCGTTTTCAATCACATCTACCTATGAAATTTTGGGGAGATTGCATTCTTACTGCAACTCACCTTATAAACAGAATTCCTACACCCATTTTTTCTAACAAATCCTCACATGAATTGCTATTTTCTACTATACCTTCTTATCATCATCTTAAGGTTTTTGGTTGCTTAGCCTATGTATCAACCTTGTCTAGAAATAGAGTCAAGTTTGATCTTAGGGCAACTCCTTCCATTTTCATAGGTTATCCTTATGGCATGAAAGGATACAAGTTTTATAATCTCCATACTCATTCTGTCATCATATCTAGACATGTTGTTTTTCATGAGTCTATTTTTCCCTATGCTTCTTACTTAGATCATTCTTCAACTCCAATACCTGAAAATGTTATTCTTTCTATTCCTACTGTAGTTCCTGATATTTTAGAAGAAGTTACATCAATTCTTGTTTCTATTTCTGATTCATTTAATCATCATTCACCTATTTTAGAAACTCATGTTTCTGAAATTCCAATTCCTAATGAATCAGTTCCTGAAACTTCAGTTTCTGTTTCTGAATCAGTTTCTGAAACTCCAACTTCTTCTATTCCCTGTCCTCCTCTTAGAGAATCTACTAGGATAAAATCTAAATCTAGTTACTTACAGGATTTTCATTGCAAGCTGGTTTCCACTTCCCCACTTCAATCTGATTTAATGTCTACAAATTCAGGTAAGCCTTATCCACTGTCATCATTTATTTCTTATCAAAATTTATCATCTCCTCATAAACTATTTTGCCTCTCTCTATTTAATCCCACATTGAACCTAAATTCTACCATCAAGCTGTAAAGGATGCCAATTGGTGTGCAGCTATGCAGGCTGAAATTACAGCACTAGAAGCAAATCAGACTTGGATTGTTACTAATCTGCCACCTAACAAGCATCCCATTGGGTGTAAATGGGTATATAAGGTGAAACAAAAATCCGATGGCAGCATTGAGAGGTATAAGGCTCGGTTGGTGGCTAAAGGGTATACCTAATGTGAGGGCCTAGACTATCATGAAATATTCTCACCTGTGGCTAAGATGACAATAGTGAGAGTATTCTTAGCACTTGCTGCAGCTAAGGGTTGGATGCTTCATCAGCTAGATGTTAATAATGCATTCTTGCATGGGGACTTGGATGAGGAGGTATACATGACCATGCCTCCTGGTTTTGCTGTCAAGGGGGAGCCAAAGGTTTGTAAGTTAACAAAGTCCTTGTATGGCTTGAAGCAGGCTTCTAGGAATTGGTTTTCTAAATTCTCCACTGCCTTGGTTGATCTAGGGTTCATTCAATCTAAGGCTGACTACTCTTTATTCACAAGGGTTAAGCATGATTCTTATATTGCTCTCTTGATATATGTTGATGATGTGGCAATTACAAGCAATGATGCTAAGCAGTTTCTGAGTTTGCCATTCAACTTAATGATAGGTTTAAGTTGAAAGATTTAGGGCCTTTGAAGTATTTCTTAGGACTTGAAATTGCTAGGAGTACAAAAGGCATCTCGGTTTGTCAGAGGAAATATGCACTAAAAGTTCTTGAAGATTCAGGCCTCTTAGCTTCTAAACCAGTTTCCTTTCCCATGGAACAGAATCTCAAGCTCTCTAAGGATGATGGGGATCTCCTTACTGATTCTATAGCCTATAGGAGATTGGTTGGCAGACTACTCTATCTCACTATTACTAGGCTTGACTTAACATACTCAGTTCAAGTTTTGAGTTAGTTCATGGATAAGCCGAGACAAACTCATCTGAATGCTGCAAATAGAGTGTTGAGGTACATCAAAAGCTCTCCTGCTCAAGGTCTTTTCTTTTTTGCAAAATCAAATTTCCATTTGAAGTCTTTTTCAGACTCGGATTGGGCAGGTTGTATGGACACTAGAAGGTCAATTACAGGTTTTTGTGTGTTTCTTGGCAGCTCATTGGTTTCTTGGAAGTCTAAGAATCAACAAACTATCTTTAGGTCATCTGCTGAGGCAGAGTATATAGCTATGGCATCTACCTCTTGTGAATTGATGTGGCTTTCTTCTTTACTTAATGATTTTCATGTACCTCACCAACAGGCTGCACTACTGTTTTGTGATAGTAAGTCTGCTTTGCACATAGCAGCAAATCCAGTTTTCCATGAAAGGACAAAGCATATAGAGATTGACTGCCACTTAATTCGAGAAAAGATCCAACTTGGTCTCCTTAAAACATTGCATGTGTCTTCTCAGAACCAACTAGCCGACATCTTCACAAAACCTCTTGGTTTTAAAGATTTCTCTCGGTTGCTTTCCAAGATGTCTATAAAAGATATATACAGTCCATCTTGAATGGGAGTATTGAGCAATCTAACCTTCAGTTATTCAATTAGTTGGATTCTACATGTGTGTAATAAGAATGCTTACAAGCTGACTTTCATTTTTCATCTTGTTATAGTCTAAACTAACTTATATTTCGGTTAGTTTCAGTTGTAACTTGATTTAGTTAATTTGATGAGCTTTGTTATCATTGTAACTAAGTATATAAGTTGAATTCCTTCTTTGTAATCATTTAAGATTGAATACACAGTAACACAGAGAACAAGATTTCTCTTCTTCTCTCATCATCAAGTTGGTTCAATCTTCTTCTCCTTCTCCTTCTCTTCTTCTTTCTTTCTTTCCTTTTGGTTTTCCATACTCTATTTGCACAGAGCAAGCACTACTTGACATGGACATTGATGTTGTTGGCCTCAAATCCAGAGTGGCAAGCCAGAGTTCGTGCCAAGGTGCTCCAAGTTTACGGTGGTCAAATGCCTGATGCTGACATGGTTCGCAAGATGAAAGTAGTAAGTGTATAGCATTCTCTTTCTATTTTCAATGATATATAGATAGAAGGGGCATCATATTGTCAATGACTTAGCTTTACCTTTAACCCATGACAGTTGACAATGGTAATTCGTGAATCATTGCGACTTTACTCTCCAGCTCCGTTGGTGTCGAGAGAGGCATTTAAAGACTTAAAATTTGGAGATATTCACGTGCCTAAAGGTTTCAATGTATGGACCTTGTTGGTAACCTTACACCAAGACCCTAATATTTGGGGACCAAAATGCAAAGGAGTTTGACCCTGAGAGGTTTGCTAATGGAGTCAATGGTGCGTGCAAGCTCTCTCATGTCTACATGCCTTTTGGAGTTGGGCCGCGTACATGTTTGGGGCAAAATTATTTTAGCACTGATTGTGTCCAAATTTTCATTCTCCATGTCACCCAAATACAGGCACTCCCCGACAATGAGATTGGTTATAGTGCCTGAATATGGTGTCAATCTCCTTATTAAGAGCTTGTGACATATTGGAGTATATGTTTATATCTCTATTCTAGTTTACATTTCTGCATGTTTAATTTTCATTTTCGAGTCCAAGTTGTTAACGAATTGGTGTAGAAGATTTGGGTAATTCAATTGAAGAAGAAGTCCATTCAGCATGGAAGAATACAAATCAATTCCCAAAGGAGTCAACCAAGTGCAATTTCTATCCCTCTCTGTGAATCAGGGTGCTTATAAGATTACGCAATGTGCATCCAACTACAAAGTGTCTTAGTTGTTTCAGTCTACATTTATCTTATATATAAGTGGACAAATTATATAAAGTCATGTCCTCTTTTTGTCAAGCATTTAATGAAAAGTTATATTATGTTCGAACTTAAAAGTAAAATTAATTTGGAGCAGCTAAACCTAAAAAATTACTAATCTATAGAAGATTAAATTACAAACAATTCATACTTATAAAACCTTTGAATTAGTCACTGATGAACCAAACAAATGGCGTGTTTGTCTTCTACCATAGTAGCTCTAGAACTATGGCCAATCTTCTATGATATCTCCCTTGTCAGGAACACTGGTTGCTTGAAGGTTTTTTAGATGTGAAGGTTTGTGTGGTTTATGCAAAATAACTCTAAGAGAGACTGCTCGCGAAGGCATAAGTAACAAAGAATACTTTTTTAGCAAACTTCAATATGGATAAGGGTCCGTAGAAAATCGTGCATTGCGAGGCCATAAATATAGACTTGAAATTGAATTTCTAGTTATGTCATTGGCTAGTCTTATTAATTTATATGATTGTATACAAAGCTCAATTTATAGAGCTTACAAATGATTTGAAATTATTCAAATTAATTAGCACATAACTCGCGCTACGCGCAGAATTTTTTATTATAATTTAATTTCAAAACTTAAACGCATCTTGAACCCCTTCTGTTCTAATTTTATGTTATTTTCTGTTCTAATTTATAGGCCCTGTCTGTGATTTTCAGCCTAGATCCTGAACCTTTTTTTTTTCTTTGGCCCATTAGAAACCAATCAGACTTATGGGCTATACAGTAGAAACATGGTTCTCTTCTTTCCCCTCAACCCTTCTCTTGAGGTCTCTTGTTCAAAGATCATACATTATCTAATAGGTCCGTTGGCCCTTCTTTTTTTCTTTTTCTTTTTTTTAAAAAAAAAAAAAAAAAGAAAGAAAGAAGAAGTACACACAAGAGAAGGGGGTTGGAAATTCAAACTAGTGACCTACGCTTCATAAGACGTGATTTACAGTCGATTGAGTTATCTCTTGGAGACCAGTCAATTGGCCTTTAGCTTGGTGGAGTTTGAAGATGTCTTAAAAATTAGAGCAATTTTATTCTCTACATTTATTTCATATTGGTTATTTGTTTTAAATGACGTTTTATGCTATTAAAAAAAAAAAAACTTATAATGTGCCACGTTAGTCAATATAAAATGATTGTGATACATAGATTATAGATGTGAGGAGTGGCATTACTTTAAAATCTAGGTTTAATTATCTTTTTAGTACTTGGGTTTTTAATTTTTTAATTTTTTTACACATAGGTTTTAAATTGTATCACAGATGATACTTGACTTATAGGAAAATACTAACTTAATACATCGTCACACACAAATGACACATCTCCTAAAAATTAAAAAAAACAAATTAATAATTAAAAAATTAAAAAACTAAACCTAAAAAAAATATTGAAAAGTTATGAGGTAGCCCGCCAACGCCATTTTGGCCACTTGTGCTTTGTCCCGTCCAATTCCCCCTCGGACTCTCAAAAAAAAAAAAAAATCTATCTTTCTTTCTCGGAATGTGTAAAAACCCACAATTTCAGCAGAGATAGACTGAAACCTGGCCACACATCTTGGTCAAAAGTAGGGAGGCCATGTGATTTAGCTTTTGTTGAAGCTTACATGGAAATGAAGGCATGTGAGAACAAAGAATACAGGAAGCAGCGTGGATATGGCGCCGGCCACTTTTGTTCAGCTTTTTTGCTTTAGTCCTGGGAAGCTGCTTTTCCAGTTTCCACATTCAAAAACTCTGTGGGTATGTTTTCCAAACCCATTTTTATTGCTGATTTGTTAACTTTATTATTTAATATCACAAGCCACTAAAACTTATTAAGCTATTCATAAAGTTTAACTTATTCATTAATATAACATTTACATTTAATAACAATCTAATTTTTTTTCTTCTTTTTTTTTTGAGAAATGAAAACACTTCATTCAAAATAAAAATAATGTTCAGACCAAAGCCTTACAAAGATAAAGCCAACTGCTCTAAAATAACATCAAAAATACAACTATGTGACTCCTTCAACCATACTTGAGTTTCTAAATTTCTAGTTGCACATTTAGTTAGACCATGAGCCGCTGAAGTGGCATCTCTTTTAACATGTCAAATACTCCATCTACGTAGAGACTCCAAAACTAATTTTATGTCATCAATTATCTGCCCATAGCGTAGCCAGTTGGATCGCGAATCACTAACAGCCTTTATCACAAGTAGTGAATCCCCTTCAAGGAGAATATCATGTACTCCCACCTCCCTATAGAACTCCACGGCGCTGAGAGCAGCAACTGCTTTGGCTGAGGCTGGTTTGTGGAGTGCCATAAACGGTTTACTGAGAGCTACAATAACAGACCCCTTTTCATCACGTATAATAACCCCCACTCCCATTTGCTTCTCTGCTTGGACAATCTAAATGTTGCTAAATAAACTTAGTAATTTTATGTGCGTTTGGGTTATAAATCAAGGATTATATGGAATAAATATCATGATTACCGCATAGTAATGGCATCACACTCCATCTTATTCTTCTTCTTCTTCTTCTTTTTAAACAATTTTTTTTTAAAAAAAAAAAAAATTATCACGAAAACTTAAGAAAAAAAAAAAAATTCACAACAAAACTAGACAGTCTCTTAAATCTCTTGTCTATCAACAGACCAAGCCAAGAAGGAACAAGATGTGAGGTGTTTTAATTTTCTTTCTTTCTTGAAAGTTTTCATCCTAATTTTTCTCCCTATTTTTTTAGCTGCATTTAATTCTCTACCGTAGTGTTGATTTACTGCTTTTCTTATGCTTTTTTCACCGTTTCAGCTCTTCACGAATTAGCCACTGCACATTTCCTTCCAGCTTGTTTACTTTAAATTTAATTTCTTCTCTTTACGAGTCATTAGTCAAGGATTGCAGGATTTTGTCCAGATTTCTCTTAATTTTCTTGGTTTCTCAAACTGAGGGACCCATTTCCATTTCTTTGTCCTTTTTCTTTTTCTTTTTTTTGGAATGTGTGAAAACCCACCACTTTAGTAGAAATAGACCGAAACCTCGCCACACATCTTGGTCGAAAAAGTAGGAGGGCATGTGATGTAAATTCAACTACAAAATACTTAATGGAGCAATGTAGCTTCCACATTTTGTTTTCCTTCATGTCTACATCACATAATTTTTTTTTTTATTTCTTTATTTTTGACACAAAGTGGGGGTGGTGTTGCAATCAAGTATCTTCCAACAAAGAGTAATAGAGAAACATGGAGGATAGAAAAGGAGGGTAGCACTTTGATTTTCAAGGTAGCTTCTGATTTTTATTTTTTTTATACAATTGATCCCCATAAAATTAAATTTTTAGTTCCGTCCCTAGCTACTCTTATTAATTTATTTGATTATGTACAAAGCTCTATTAATTATAGAACTTACAAATGATTTGAAATTATGCAAATTTAATTTAATCCAAATCAATTGCCTTCATTTAGATAAATCAATCCTCATTTACGAAAACTAGTTCTATCCTTATCATCATATACGTTAATATATACTAGATATATAGTTGGTTCTTGATTTCGACGATTATCTTATTTATGAATGTAATGATTAATAATATTGATTTTCATGAAATTTTTGTGTTTAAACTTGGTTTATTACAAGATCAACGTAGATATAATCAAAGGCATTTCTTGCTTCTTGCCTTTTCATGTTTTTATTTCAACGACAAGTTTGTGCGTGAGACTTGAGTGGCTACCCAAAATCGAAACGTAAGCACTCGTCTTTCTTAATACTTTTTTAGCCTCTTGTGAAGTATCTACTTTTTTTTTCTTTTTTTTTTTCCAACTCTTGCAAATGGGGAGAAAAAAAATAATTTCTCTTACATCTTTCAGGAATCGGTCTTATTTTATAGAAGCAACGTGGAAATGCCCAGAACAAGTTAATGGAAGCAACTTGGAAATAGTCCCACTTTTGTTTATCTTCCTTGTTTTTATTCTTGGGAAGCTGCTTTCCACACTCAAAGACTCGGTGCATGGGTATGTTTTCCTTGCTTCGTAGCTTCTTCCCTTTTTCCTGTCAATAAAAGATGGCTATCCTGTAAATCTCTTTCCAATATCGCAACCTCAACAACTCTGCCTTCTGAACTCTCTTTTCCTCTCCTCTGTTTCTTTCCCCATATCTTTCTCTTCTTAATTATAACTACCACCATAACCAAGAAGATTCCCAAAATCTTGTGAGTTTGTAAAAGATTTGAGAGAGGGACGATAAGCAAATATGGCCGATAGTGTTGTCACTGTCCTCCTAGACTACTTGTCTGGTCGACTCAAAGAAGAAGCAAATTTCCTTGATGGAGTGGAGGATAAAGTCAGCTCACTTCAAGGGGAGCTAAGGCTGATAAATATCTTCCTCAAAAACTCTGAGGGGAAACGGAACGATGAAATAGTGAAGGAGATAGTCCAGCAAATCAGGGAGGTGGCTTACGACGCTGAGGATGTGATCGACGGATTCATCTTCAAGGTCGCGGAACATAGGAGGCGGAGCCCGATAGGTAGGATATTTCGTAGCGCTTCTCACACAAAAATGCTTCGAGATGTTGGAAAGAAGATAATAGGCATCAAAGACAAAATCAACGAAATCTACAACAATAAAGAAAGGTACGGCATTGAAAGAGTTGAAGCTATGGAAAACGCAGTTGAGGAGGAGGCAATGCATAGACGTAGGAGGGAAGTCGAGGAAGATGACGTGGTGGGCTTCGTTGATGACACAGCGACACTGGTGAAGCAACTTACTAATGGGGATCACAAGCTTAGTGTCATTTCAATCATTGGAATGGGCGGGTTGGGCAAGACCACTCTTGCCAGGAAAGTATACAATAATCTTGGTGTCATGAGGCATTTTAACTGCCATGTATGGGTGTGTGTATCTCAAGATTTCAAAATCAGAGAACTGTTGCTTACAATTTCAAGGGTGTTGGGAATGGATACTAAAGACAAGAGTGACGATGTGTTAAGAAGTGAGTTGTTCCAATATTTGAATGGAAAGAGATACCTAGTGGTTATGGATGACATCTGGAGAACTGAAGTGTGGGATGAGGTAAGCTCTGCTTTTCCTAATAACTCCAATGGAAGTAGAATACTCATCACTAGTCGAAATAAAGAAGTGGCTTTACATGCCAACCCTTTTCTTGATCCCTACTCTCTCCCATTTCTTAACCATAATGAAAGTTGGGAACTCTTTAGGAAAAAAGTGTTCCGAGGAGTAACATGTCCTCCCGAATTAGAAATTTTGGGGAGACAAATCGCACAAGGTTGTCAAGGCTTACCCCTTTCAATTGTGGTATTAGCGGGCATTTTAGCAAACAAGGAGAAGTCAATCCACATGTGGTCGAAATTTGTTGGTCATGTAACTAGTTTCCTTACTCGTGAAGAGGATACTACAATATGCCAGAAAATACTATCTTTAAGCTACACCGATCTGCCCCGACACTTGAAACCATGCTTTTTGTATTTTGGTATATACCCAGAAGACTTTGAGATCCCAGTAGGGGAATTGATGCACTTGTGGGTAGCGGAGGGTTTTGTACAACACACGGGCCATAGATTCCCTGAAGATTTTGCTGAACTGTACTTGGAGGAGCTCATTGATCGAAGTTTGATCCAAGTGGCTAGCAGGAGGACAGATGGAGGAGTAAAGAAATGTCGTATCCATGATCTTTTGCGAGAACTCTGCATATCAGAAGGTGCGAAAGAGACGTTTCTTGAGGCTCATTCAGCTGACTATCTATCCACGAGCAAATCTCGCAGACTATCCCGCAGACTATCCATTCAAGGTGACCCTCTTCCATACATGTCTTTAAACCCATCTGTCACTACATATGCCCGTTCTTTGTTCTTATTTGATGAGGGAATTGAGAACCGTGATGGCCGGGATTGGCTCCTAAAAAATGTCAAATTGGTTCGGGTGCTTCATATCAGGAGAGTAGTACATTCAGTCATAGGCAAAAGCGTAGCGACATTTATCCATTTGAGGTACTTGGCTATAGAAGTCCCTTATGACTTTGTTTTTCCAGATTCCATTGGCAACCTTATGAATCTAGAAACACTTTACGTAGGGATCCATACAATAGAAGAGGGATGTATGCCGAAAGGAATATTTAAGTTACAACGTTTAAGGAATCTGTATATTAAAGGGTAGAGGATGGTTGATACCTTGCGATTCCGAGGAAACTCTAGGTAACCTCCAAGTCCTTTCGGTTGCACAAATTAATTATGATCCTCAAAAGCATAGTCTCCCTGTTGTACTGGATAAGTTTCCTAATGTTAGGAAATTGAAAATAAAATTATTGAGGCGTGAGGTACTTTCTTTTCCAGATCTCCACCATTTACGTCATCATGAAATATTGAGAATTCAGAGTACTTCCCCAATGCTTCTTCCTGGAGATTTGAATTCAATTCCATCGACAATCACTAAGCTAACCTTAATTTATGCTGTCTTAAGAGTCGATGGCGTGACAGTGCTGGGAAAGCTTCCCAATCTTCGGATACTGAAATTAGAAAGATGTTTTAGATCATCTGATGACTTTAGCATCCACGTCATGGCAGATTTGTTTCCTCGACTCCAATTCCTCAAATTGAAAAATTTGAAGATTAGAGAATGGAAACATGAGAGAGGTGCAATGCCATGCCTTGGGCATCTGGTTATCAAGTACTGCGATGAATTTACAAGTCCACCACAACTATTGAGTTTGAGCACTTTGCGATATGCGGAGGTGATAAGGTGTCCAAGATTGGCTACAATGCTTCAAGAATTGTTGACGGAACTTGGGTTTAAGCCTATATCGAGCACTATGACTTGAGATATGTAAGAATGGTGAGAGGGGCATGTGTGAGGAATCCTAATCTAACTGCAGGTATTTGCTCTCTTCCTTTTTACTTCTACTTTCGTTCGGTTTATTTCATTTTTCCTTCGGTAGAATTTTCCAACAATTTTTCAATGTTGATTGGTGTAACGACCATATATATATATATATCTCAAAAATAAAATAAATAAAAAGGAAAAAGAAGGGGAACCCTTGGTGGTGGGGGCCGGGCCACATCCCTATTTCTGATAGGCCACCTCTGGACTTTGTTTTTGTGTTTGTTTTTTCAATTTAGTTTTTATAAATTAAAAAAAAAAAATCCTGCTATTTTTTTATTAATAGATTTTTATTTGGCATTTTTAGAAAACGTTGATATTTTAGGAAATTTTTTGTCAAAATAATCAGCTGCCTTACTTTTTCATGCATAATAGACAAAGCTCACCCAAGATTTTTTTTGACACAATGATAATTGGGTGAATTTGAATGTCACATTTCTCGATTCATGAAACTTTTTTGAAAGGAAAAACATTTCTTCCAACCTAGCTGAATAAATTTGGGTAAGTTTCTTTATCACATGAGAGACGCATGTTTTTTAATAGGAAAATGTTAGGCTAGCTTACAAACCAATTTTAAAAAATAAATAAAAAAAAAACTTTTACAAACTCATGTAGCAAAATATGATTGGATTTCTCAAAACTTGAATTTATCTCATTTCTAATAATGTACGTTGTGTCACGTTAATTTGTAAAAATTTTTTGCAAAATTTATTTGGAAGCCTATCATTCATCTTTTTAATATGATTACCAGAGTTTCTCCACCGTATAAGTCAAGTATTTCTCTTCTAACGTTCTCTTTCCAACAAACAAAAGACATTAAGAGTCTTTCTCCTTATCCATTCATCTCTCTTTTCTCTCCCTCGCACTTGGTCTGAAAATTTGGGCGTGTATTAATTGGAGTTATATTGTTGATGGGTTGGAAATGTTGCAGCTGGCATGGATCTCAAGCTTGGAATTTGCTGAGGTACATCAGTTCGGGAAGCAAAAACTTACTCAGCTGCAAAGATTGTAGTCGGAATTGCGCGAAACCACCATAAAATCCAGTCATCAACCTCAATGGCTAAGTACTGTGCTAGAAAACTGTCCAATGATTCCCATGTTCTTATTGTTAATTTGAATAACCCTAAAGTTAGGGATTTGATGAGATTGAATCACCCTAAACTAAGGAATTTGATTTTGGGAGTGAATTTGTTTCTGACTACCTTAATAACTTATCATTTTTTTAATATGCGACATTTTTGAAGTGTTTCGATGTCCAGAAAAGAGGTCTAAATTTCGTAATTTGAGAATTCCAAAAAATCATAATTCAACCGAACCACGTAAAATTTCTTATCTCTATTTTTTTTTTATTATTGTCTTTATTTTTCTATTTGAATATGTTTTCTTTTCAGTCACAACTGCTTCTAATATGTTGTTCGCAAAATCACCGGAAAGGGTTTTTGTGGGAACATTATATTCATAAGAAAGTTGAATCATGGCAGAAGCTTATGAAAAAAAGTTGTGACACATTATTTAGGAATTGCCTAGATTCGGGAGAAATTGACTAGTGGCTAGAATTTTAGTTGGAAGATCTGCTAATAATATTAAGAGCATTATTAATTAACACTTTTGATCTTATTTTTGGTTGAATTTATGCATAATCCTATATTTTTTATAGCTCAAAAGATTATGGCCTACCTCCTATTTTCAGCCCAGACCTTCAGCAATAGGTACAATGGGGCTCAATATATCTTTATTTATCCCATTGTACAATAGATACAATGGAATAAATAAATGAATAAATAAATTTATTGCTAAAGAGTATGAGCATATGAGGATCGTTGTTGCCTGGAAATGTGAGGTCAAATCAATTCTTTTCCAATTTGCAAAAAGTCGAACTTTCTGCTGTAGCTGCTAACGACATGCATGGGATCATATCCTTGAAATAATAGTAAAAAAAAAAAAATAAGGAGAATCTTCTTGCTATCAAATTTTGTTTGGACTTTAAAATATTATTGACAATTTTTTACATGGTTTGTAAACTCAAAACAAAATTAATAAGTTAGGGTTAAAAGGTATAATCCGTTTAATTAAATGTGTCGGATTAAAGTTAACGTATATGTAAGAATTTGAGAGAATATTGTCATATAAACATAAAATAAAATCACTAACCTGTGGCCATTGTTGCTTAAGTACTTGTATTGAATAATTTAGAAATTCAGACTTGAACGTTTGTTGAATTTACAATCTTAGAACCTTCGATTTGCAATTCTAGAACTCTCACAATATATTGGAGAATGAGAGATAAGAGTTTTTGGTATATCTGTTTCTTAGGTTCATCCAAGCTTATTTATATCCTTATCCAATTAGCCTTACGTTGTTTCCTTCCATCAAGGAAGACAACTTTTAGTGAAATGAAATAACCTTTCACTTTTGATAGTTATATGTATATTAATTACTCAAAAGTTAAATTTAAATAAAAACTCTATTAATACTATATGCTATATACATATAATATATGTGATGTGTGACACACCTTAGAAGATTTATTCTAACATTCTCCCACTTAGCGCATATGACACATCTTTAATAACATTTAGGTAACTAAAACTGAATATGACCATAATTAAAAAAACTACTCAAGCTTTAATTTCACTTAGAGAGATACAATACATGAATCATGGTGGTTATGTTATTATACTAATGGTATATGATCTTATACCTATGCATCGACAAGACCTGAACCTGATATGTAACATTTAAAGCTAATAAATTATGGTCACCATCAATGAACCTAATATGAACTCAACACAAAATTAGCAGGTAGTGGTTGAGGGGCCTAACATGTTTAATTAAATGGGTCGAGTCGGAATTGACAGATATAGTTTTATACATATATCTCGACACAAACCAAACTAGACACACAAACATAAATTGGCACGCTTAGCTAGTAGTTAGAGGTGACTGTCTAGTGTACGAAATCACAGGTTTTTAGTTAATATAAAAAATATTATACGGGTAATTAACTAATTAAACATTATATTAATAAATTTTGAATATTTAAAAATGTTTCTCATCTAAGTGCTGAATAGACTCAAAAGTTTAGACCTCAAAATCACAAATTTGAAATAACAAAATGAATAAAGTAAGGGTTTTGCTTAATTAGCTGTCTAACATTAGGGGACAAAGGTATTCTCTTTGGAAGAAATTTTTTTTAACTCAATTAATTAATTTAAAATGAGTTAAAAATATATTTAATTTTCACGTATATTTTTTCAAATGTATGATAAAATTACATATATTCTATTAAAAATATATATTTAAAATGGTGTTAAGTAAATAGACTAATTTATTTAAAAGAAAATCTAGAATCCAATTAAGAGAGATATTTTATTCTTGGCGGGCGATGGCTTTATATTGGTTATAGGTTTGCATGGCACCAATTACCCCATTGGACCGCTTTTGACCACAGGGTAAAGGGTCCAACATTCTCTCACGATGAAAAGATGAGAGATGAGGTGCTTGAGGCAGAAATGTGAATAAGCCAATCATCCTCAGAAGATGGTAGCCGGGGATGCAATTGCTAAAGCTTTGTGGTATATAGGTGGATGTATTGGACTAGGTCTCAGAAGATTAAGATTTGTCTGTATAGCTTTATCTCTGATGTTAGGCTACATATTGTGTTGGTATAAAAAAATTGTGTTGGCAAGCACTCAATTCCACAACTTGATCAAACTTGAACATTTTAGATATTCCTAACAAATATTAAAAAATTTAGATATTTCCCCCCATGAACTACCAACTTTACATTACACCCCCCATTTAAGAAGAAGAATCAAGCAATTTTTCATTACCAACCACAAGTTAAAAGATTGCTTAGGGGTGGCTAGGCGAAACCAGACAACTTTCCACCAATCCACATCTGGAAATCATCCAAACAAGGTTGATCAGATGCACCTCAGTAATCTCATCTGATATAGCAGGACCCCACAAGCAAATTCCATCATTCACCACACTCGAGAGCTCAGCATCCAAACTTCTCAAAAAGGACGCCACCAATCCACCCACAAGTGAATATCTTTCCATTGCCAACCTCAAATTTTATACAATGTCTATCAAACTCACGCAACTTCAAAATCTCGGGCCAACTCCACGAGCTTTTCTGGGATATTTTAAACTGGTTTTGCTATTTTAATGTTGACAGGTCCAATATTTATGTTCCCACTTGGCAACATACAAATACTGCACATGAACGATCCTGAGGTGGTGAGGGAAATAAGTATATGCACTTCCTTAGACATTGGAAAGCCTTCCTTTCAATCCAAAGCGGTTGCTCCTCTGCTGGGTCAAGGGATCCTGACTTCAAATGGAGTAACATGGGCTCACCAGAGGAAAATCCTTGCTCCTGAACTATACATGGAGAAGGTTGAGGTATATATATGCTTCAAATCGAATGTCAATGGCTACATTATTTTTCTTGACAAACATGAATTAATGCTAATTATTTAAATTATGAAGTTTGCTGTTAAAATAAAATGAATGTAATTCCAATACTGGTGCAATTTGTAGGGCATGATGAAGATGATGGTGGAATCCTCGATGACATTGGTGAACTCATGGAGGATAGAAAGTGACGTTCACATTGATAAATATATGAAAAGCATTTCGGGAGATGTAATAGCAAGAGCCTGTTTTGGGAGCAACTATTCCAAAGGGAAAGAGATATTTTCAAAGCTTGGAGCACTTCAAATGCACCTGGCTAAAAACTTTTTCAAGATTGGCATTCCTGGAATGAGGTTTGATCCTTTCCTGCCTAAATTTCTGTTGTTACTTTGGATGGATAGAACAGAGGAGCAAAGTCGGTTGAAATTGGAAGGGAGAAAGGAAGGATTTGGAAGGGAGCACATGTTCATGTCTCATGGACTTGGCTACTCTCTTTCCCTCTTCACTTTTTCATTGAATTATTTTTCTGGGTCTTTATTGATTTACCTAAATTTTTCTTGTTCTTTCTGCAAATTGGTTGATAAGATCATAAGATCCTGAGCTATATGTGGAAATTGGTTGTTCTTTCTAAATTCTTCTGTTTTCCTAATTCAAGTTGGTTTGCTCGATCATTCTAAGACGGTTTTTGTTAGGAGTACACAGGAATCGCAAACACTCAAAGATAAGCACACAAGTCACAAGCTATTGAAAGGTGGACATGAAAGATAAAAAAGAAATAAGATAAAAAATAATTGTGGTGTTGCTATCAATCAGGTATCTTCCAACTAAGAGTAACAGGGAAATGTGGAGGCTAGAAAAAGAGGTTCGCGCTTTGATTCTTAAGACAATAAAGGAAAGAAAGGAAGCAGCATCAAAGAATGATTTGTTAAATAAGATCCTTGTAGCTGCCACCAACAGTGACTTTTCTCAAGATGAGACAGATCGGTTCATTGTGGACAATTGCAAGAACATATACTTTGCTGGGTACGAGAGTATTGCTGTCTCCGCAACGTGGACATTGATGTTGTTGGCCTCAAATCCAGAGTGGCAAGCCAGAGTTCGTGCCTGTAAAATAGTTTAGAAGAATTCTGCTTGGTTGTGTTGCCAAAACAGAGAGCTGATTCTTGTATTTATAATTGAGATTCATATAGTCATTTTTACACACCGGTTTACAAGGAAATAACCAACGGTAATACAGTACCAAGCAAAACCAAAATACAAGCAATGTTAGGATGAACTGCCTGGAGATCAGCTGCAGGAAGGAATGGACTGCCTGATCATGAATTGATCTTTGAGAATTGTCAATCAGTCTAAATGAGGGAAGGATGAAGGTGACTTGAGCTTGAAGGAGAGCATAGGCGGTAGGGTGTTGGGTCTTGTAGTTGTCGAGCATGGGCAGATGGGCAGCATGGGTTCTTGTACTCTTAACAGTGCCGAGGTGCTCCAAGTTTGCGGAGGCCAAATGCCTGATGCTGACATGGTTCGCAAGATGAAAGTAGTAAGTGTATATATAGCTTTCTCTTTCTATTTTCATTGATATATAGATAGAAGGGGCATCATATTGTCAATGACTTACTTAGCTTTGCCATTTAAACCATGACAGTTGACAATGGTAATTCATGAATCATTGCTACTTTACCCTCCAGGCTTGCTGGTGTCTAGAGAGGCATTCGAAGACTTAAAATTTAGAGATATTCACGTGCCTAAGGGTTTCAATGTCTGGACCTTGTTGGCAAGCTTACACCAAGACCCTGATATTTGGGGACCAAATGCCAAAGAGTTTATCCCTGAGAGGTTTGCTAATGGAGTCAGTGGTGCGTGCAAGCTCCCTCGGGTTTACATGCCTTTTGGAGTTGGGTCGCGTACGTGTTTGGGGCAAAACTTTGCCATGGCAGAGCTGACTTATCCTTAAGAGTTCATTAAGCGTTACCCCACTTTAATCATAAGGTTGCTAATGATTTATTGCTCTTATAGCTTTGAGGTGTTAATCTTATGACCCCGCTTAACTGTTAGGCTGTTAGGCAACTTTATTTTCCCTTCCTAATATCGAGGTCTTAGGCACATAATTCCTACCTAACCGCTACATAACATCATATTTTTCATAACATTATCCTTTTTGCAAATCATGTTTCCCTTTCAAGACTCAACATTCTTTCATAAATCATTTCATTTGTAAACACATTTTTATTTAACACATGTAAAACATTTCAAAACATATTTATACATGTAATTAAAATAACAGTGTTCAACAAAACATACAATTTATTGAATTAAAATGAGTTTAAAATTCATATAATTCTCACTTATATTTATAAAAGTATGTGTGAGAATTGCACACTCTATTAAAAATGTATATTTAAAATGGTGCCAATTAAATAGACTAAATTTCAATTCCAAATAAATTCTTCCAGAGTTGGCCGTTCTTCTTCCCTACCTATTTCGATTCGATCTAGTATTTTCAACAATGACTTAGCCGGAGTAAAAAGATCATAATTTTGTATTTCGAAATTATGAAGCAACTCGGTCGTTGTCATTGGATGCATCTTGTCTAGCTCTATTCATTGGATATTCTTACAAATTGAGGACATTATTCTTATTTAGGGAAAACCTTATATTCGGACGAGACGTAAAAAAGGTGTTTTACAGCAGCCAATAATATAGTGACACATCAGATAAAGCAAAAAATAAATTGCACAAAAATACCTAGAACAAATACACCAGATTTTGGACTCAATAGACAATAGGAGAGGAAGGAGAGAGACTGGCCGTGACCTGGGTCTGGCGGAAATCTCCTCCGGAGATGCGGCTGTGACCCACGGCAATGGAGACCACCAGACCCACGAGGTCGATTCGGCCACGGCAATGGGGACGCGGCTGCCGGCAACGGGGACACGGCCAAAACTCATCCAAACCAAAACTCATCCAAACAAATACACAATCAGAATTCAGCCATGGCAGATAACAGAAAATCAAACCCAAAGTTTAATCAACAACGAACCCAACATTTAACTACCAGAAAATGGAAAAAGACCAAGGGAACAAGAAAGAGATTGGGGGCTTTATACAACAAAGAATTTACAAGTCCACCACAACTATTGAGTTTGAGCACTTTGCAATATGTGGTGGTAAGACAGAGTCCAAGATTGGCTACAACGCTTCATGAATTGTTGACGGAACTTGGGTTTAAGCAGATCGATTCTGGCGTGGAATATTTAAGAATTGTGAGAGAGAATCCCAATCTACCGGAGAGCTAGCTAGGCAGCTTACTGGTATTTGCTCTTTTCCTTTTTAATTACTTCTATTTTCATTCCAAGTCATGCTTCTCATCGTAAATTTATTAATTTAATTTTTCTTTCTAGTTTCTCCCCTTTTAATTTTCTAACAATTTTGCAATATTGATTGTTGTCACGCCACATTAAAAAAAATATCTCAAAAATAAAAAGGAAAAAGAAGGGGATCAACCTTCGTTGTGAAGGGTTGGGGCCACACCCCCTTTTCCGTTGGCCACCTTAAGCTTTGTGCACATGTGTGTGCGCGTGTGTGTTTTTTTTTTTTTTTTTTTTTTCAATTTAGTTTTCTAAAAGAAATTCTGTCATCTTTTTTTTTTTTTTGAGATAAAACAATACTTCATTAAATCATGAAAATTGCTCAGCAGTTACAATAGACAACACTGACAAAGGAAAATTATCGTGCCATGTGTGTTCAATCCCATTCATTCGAGCCAATCTAGCTAAACAATGAGCAGCGCCATTAGCCTCCCGTTGGACGTACTTGACTTGCTAAACATTAAAATTCTGAAGCAAAATCTTTATGTCATTCAAAACTGGCCCGTCTCTTCCCCAGCAATAATTGTCTTGGTTTAGTCCTTGAACCACTTCCAAGGTGTCGCCCTCCAATTCCAAATAAGTAGCTCCCAGATGCACTCCGAGGACCACCGCTTACCAGGCCGCTAAAGTTTCCGCCGTAGTAGGGTGACAAATTTGTTGACGAATTGAGCTAGACATGGCCACCACCCTTCCCTCATGGTCTCTTGCTATTGTGCCCAAACCCACTGTGCCTGTGTGAGAGTCCACCGCCGCATCCCAGTTGATCTTTATGACTCCAAATGGTGGTTTGGACCACCTCCCTGGACCTAAACTACCTCTGTTCGCCCCTACGGAATCATCATTACATGTTTTGCCTTTTGCTTGGTCATACTGGTTCATCTGAGTGCGTGCAGCTTGGATGAGATCCCTTGGAGACCGAAACTCCTCCTTGAAAACCACCCCATTACGTCGGAACCAGATCTGTCGTGCTATAAACGCCAACAACCTCAGGTCTTCAACCGGCAGGCGCTCGACTAAGCGAGTAAAAATGCTCGAAAAATCATCCTCATCACACGGGCTTTTTTGAATACTCATGGGACATTCCAACCAGACATCTTTTGCCGCTTGGCAACTCCAAAGACTATGTCCGACCGTTTCCGCCTCTAAATTGCAAATTGGGCATTTATCGTCGG